>NW_021035230.1:0-10107 GCF_004153795.1 Camellia sinensis
AATTCTCAATTATGTACTCAGTAATTCCTTCGAAAATCCCTCAGTAAATTTATTAGAAAATTCGAAGTTAATATTTTCATAATTTCACGGTAATTACTCAATAAAATCTCAGAAAATTACTCATGAATTTCAGAAATTTACTCAGAATATTACCAGCAAATGTTAAGTAAATTACTCAGTTAAATCCGGAGTAAATCACTAAGTAAATTCTCAGTAAATTACTCACGTAAACTACTCAGTAAATTTCTCATTAAATTACTTCAGAAAATTTTCAATAAATTAAAAAGTAAATTACATAATTAAAATTCTAATAAATGGTGTAAATTCTCAGAAATTTACTTTGTAAATTCTCAGTAAATTACTAGGTAAATTCCCAAGAAATTTCTCAGCTAAATTATCAGTAAATTCTTAATTAATTTACTAAGTAAATCCAACTAAATCTTCAGTAAATTATTTAGAAAATTTGAACTAAATTTTTCATAATTTCACGGTAAATTACTCAAATAAAATTGAGTAAATTACTCGTTGAATTCTCAATAAATTACTCAGAACATTACCCATGTAAATTTGCACCCTAAGTAAATTACTCAGTAAAATTACTCAGAAATTCTAAGTAAATATATAAAGTTAAATCCTTAGAAAATTCTAAATTTAAATTCCCAGTAAAATTCTTCAATAAACTTACTTAGTAAATTCTCAGTAAAATTTCCTAATTAAATTCCCAAAGAAATTCGTAGAAAATTAGTTTCGTAAATTCTCAATTAATTTCTCAGTAAATCCTGTGTAAATCCACAATAAATTATTTTAGAAAATTCGAAGTAAATTTTTCATAATTTCATTAGTAAATTACCAATTATATCTTCAATAAATTACTCATGAATTCTTAGTAAATACTAAGAACATTACCCATTAAAATTGCTAAGTAAATTACTCATTAAATTCCGAGTAATCACTCAGTAAATTCCCAATAAATACTCAGTAAATTCTCATTAAATTACTTTATGTAAAATTCTCAGTAAATTCCTACATTAAATTCTGAAGAAATTCCTAGAAAATTATTCAGTAAATTCTTCAATTTAATTACTCAGTAAATTACTCATGAATTCTCAGTTATATTACTCAGAACAATTACCCAGTAAATGGCAAAGCTAAATTACTTGTAAATTTCGAGTAAATCACAAAGTTAAATTCCCAATAAAATTACTCGGTAAATTACTCAGTAAATGCCCCTCATAAATTACATTAGGAAAATTCTCAGTAAATTTAAAAAGTAAATAACTTGAAATTCTCAATAAATTCCCTAGTAAATTCTTAGTAAATTCCTAGTAAATCCTCAGTAAAATTATTTAGAAAAATTCGAAGTAAAATTTCATAATTTCACGCCCGTAAATTACTCAATATAATCTCAATAAATTACTCATTGAATTCTCAGTAAATTGCTAAGTAAGATTACTCAGTTAAATTTCCGAGTAAATCACTCAGTAAATTCCAGTAAATTATAAAGTAAATTCTCATTAAATTACTTAGTAATCTCAGTTAAATTCCTAATTAAATTGCGATGAAATTCACAAGAAAATTTTTTCAGTTTAATTACCAGTAATTCACTTGTAAATCCTCAGTTAATTATTTTAGAAATTTAAAGAATTTTTCATAATTTCACGGGTAAAATTACACAATAAAATCTCCGTAAATTACTCATTGAATTCTCAGTAAATTCTCAGACATTACCCAGTAAATTGCCTAAGTAAATTACTCAGTAAAAAATTCCGAGTTAATCACCATAATTGCTAATGTAATTACCCAGTAAATTTCCAAGTTAATCAACTCAGTAAATTTTCCAGTAAATTACTCGGTAAATTATCAGTTAAATTCTCATTTAAATTACTCAAAAAATTCTCAGTAAATTATAAAGTAAATTACTTTGAAAATTTTAATAAAACTTCAAGTAAATTCTCAGTAAATTACTAATAAATTTCAGAAAAATTCTAAGTAAATTATTCAGTAAATTTCTCAATTAATTACTCAGCAAATTTCCTAGTAAATCCTCAGTAAATTATTTAGAAACATTCGAATAACTTTTTATAATTTCACGATTAAATTACTCAAAAATTCTCAGTAAATTACTCATTGAATTCTCAGTAAATTACTCACGAACATTACCAGTAAATTGCCCAAGTAAATTACTCAGTAAATCTCATTAAATTACTCAGAAAAATTCTCAGTAATATTATAAAGTAAAGTTTACTGGAAAAATTGCTCAATAAATTTCGAGTAAATTCTTAGTAAATTACTTATTTAAATCACAGTAAAATCCGGAAATTAAGATCCAAGAAAATTCTCAGAAAATTTATTTCCATTAAATTCTCAATTAATTACTCAGTAAATTTCTTGTAAATGCACTCAAAGTAAATTATTTAGAAAATTTGTGAAGCAATTTTCTTATTTTCACGGTAGATTACACAATAAAATCCCAGTAAATTACTCATGGAATTGTCAGTTTAAATTGCTCAGAACATTACCCAGCTAAATTGCTAAGTGAATTCCAAGTCAATTCATCAAATAAATTCCCAGTAAATTATCTCGCGTAAATTACTCCGCAAATTCTTAATTTAAATTACTAAAAAATTCTCAGTAAATTACTTATTCGAAAATTCTCAATAAACCTTCATGTAAATTTCCAGTAAATTACTTAGTAAAATTCTCTCAGTAAATTACTAATTAAATTCCCAAGAAATTCTCAGTAAATTATTCAGTAATATTCCCAATTAATTACTCAGCAAATTCCTTAGTAAATCCTCAGCTAAATTGTTTAGAAACATTCGAAGATAAATTTTTCATAATTTCACTGGTAAATCACTCAATAAAATCTGAGTAAATACTCATTGAATTCTCAGTAAATACTGCAGAATTTTACCCAGTAAATGCCAAGTAAATTACTCAGTTAAAATTTCTCATTAAATTTACACCGAAAATTTCTCAGTAAATTATAAGTAAATTTTACTTAGAATTCCCAATAAATTTCCAATAAAATTCTCAGTAAATTACTAGCTAAATTTCTCGGTAAATTCCTTAATTTTAATTCCCAAGAAAAATTTCTCAAAAAATTTATTCAATAAATATCTATATTAATTACTCTCAGTAAATTCCTTGAAATCCTCAATAAATTATTTAAGAATATTTGAAGTAAATTTTTCATAATTTCACGGTAAAATTACTCAATAAAATCTCAGTAAATTACTCATTGAATTCTCAGTAAAGTACTTAGAACATTACCTAGTAAATTGCTAAGTAAATTACTCAGTAAATTCCGAATAAATCACTCAGTAAATTTCCAGTAAATTACTCGGTAAATTACTCAGTAAATTTTCATTAAATTACTCAGAAAATTCTCAGTAAATAAAAAAGTAAATTACTTACAAAATTCTCAATAAATTCCCAGTAAATTCTCAGTAAATTACTAATTAAATTCCAAAGAAATTCTCAGTAAATTCTCAATTAATTACTAAGTAAATTCCTAGTAAATCCTCTGTAAATTATTTAGAAAATTTGAAGTAAATTTTTCATAATTTCACAGCAAATTACTCAATTAAATCTCAGTAAATTACTCATTGAATTCTCAGTAAATTACTTAGAACATTACCCAGTAAATTGCTAAGTAAATTACTCAGTAAATTCTCATTAAATTGCTCAGAAAATTCTCAGTAAATTATAAAGTAAATTACTTAGAAAATTCTCAATAAATTCACGGTAAATTCTTAGAAAATTATTCAATAAATTCTAAATTAATTACTCAGTAAATTCCTTGTAAATCCTCAGTAAATTATTTAGAAAATTCGAAGTAAATTTTTCATAATTTCACGGTAAATTACTCAATATAATCTCAATAAATTACTCATTGAATTCTCAGTAAATTGCTCATAACATAGCCCAGTAAATTGCTAAGTAAATTACTCAGTAAATTCCGAGTAAATCACTCAGTAAATTCCTAGTAAATTACTCAGTAAATTCTCATTAATTTACTTAGTAAATTCTCAGTAAATTCCTAATTACATTCCTAAGAAATTCTCAAAAAATTATTCAGCAAATTCTCAATTAAGTACTCAGTAAATTCCTTTTAACTCCTCAGTAAATTATTTAGAAAATTTGAAGTAAATTTTTCCTAATTTCACGGAAAATTACTCAATAAAATCTCAAAAAATTACTCATTTAATTCTCAGTAAATTACTCAGAACATTATCCAGTAAATTGCTAAGTAAATTACTCAGTAAATTCTGAGTAAATCACTCAGCAAATTCCCAGTAAATTACTCAGTAAATTCTAATTAAATTACTTAGTAAATTCCTAATTAAATTCCCAAGAAATTCTCAAAAAATTATTCAGTAAATTCTCAATTAAGTACTCAGTAAATTCCTTGTAAATCCTCAGAAAATTATTTAGAAAATTCAAAGTAAATATTTCATAATTTCACAGTAAATTACTCAATAAAATGTCAGTAAATTATTCATTGAATTCTCAGTAAAGTACTCACAACATCACCCAGTAAATTGTTAAGTAAATTACTCAGTAAATTTCGAATAAATCACTCAGTAAATTCCCAGCAAATTACTCGGTAAATTACTCAGTAAATTCTCATTAAATTACTCAGAAAATTCTTAGTAAATAAAAAAATAAATTACTTACAAGATTTTCAATAAATTCCCAGTAAATTCTCAGTAAATTACTAATTAAATTCCAAAGAAATCCTCAAAAAATTATTCAGTTAATTCTCAATTAATTACTAAGTAAATTCCTAGTAAATCCTCAGTAAATTATTTAGAAAATTTGAAGTAAATTTTTCATAATTTCACGGTAAATTACTCAATAAAATCTAAGTAAATTACTCATTGAATTCTCAGTAAATTCTCATTAAACTGCTCAGAAAATTATCAGTAAATTATAAAATAAATTACTTAGAAATTTCTCAATAAATTCTCAGTAAGTTACTTAGTTAATTCTCAGTAAATTCCTAATTAAATTCCCAAGAAATTCTTAGAAAATTATTCAATAAATTCTCAATTAATTACACTGTAAATTCCTTGTAAATCCTCAGTAAATTATTTAGAAAATTCAAAGTAAATTTTTCATAATTTCATGGTAAATTACTCAATAAAATCTCAATAAATTACTCATTGAATTCTTAGTAAATTACTCAGAACATAGCCCAGTAAATTGCTGAGTAAATTACTTAGTAAATTCTGAGTAAATCACTCAATAAATTCCCAGTAAATTGCTCAATAAATTCTCATTAAATTACTTAGTAAATTCTTAGTGAATTCCTAATTAAATTCTTAAGAAATTCTCAGAAAATTATTCAGCAAATTCTCAATTATGTACTCAGTAAATTCCTTGAAAATCCTCAGTAAATTATTTAGAAAATTCGAAGTAAATTTTTCATAATTTCATGGTAAATTACTCAATATAATCTCAATAAATTACTCATTTAATTCTCAGTAAATTACCCAGAACATTACCCAGTAAATTGCTAAGTAAATTCCGAGTAAAATCACTCAGTAAATTCCCAGTAAATTATAAACTAAATTCTCATTAAATTACTCAGTAAATTCTCAGTAAATTCCTAATTAAATTCCCAAAAAAATTCGCAGAAAACTATTCAGTAAATTCTCAATTAATTACTCAGTAAATTCCTTGTAACTCCTCAGCAAATTATTTAGAAAATTCAAAGCAAATTTTTCATAATTTCACGGTAAATTACACAGTAAAATCTCAGTAAATTACTCAGTGAATTCTCAGAAAATTACTCAGAACATTACCCAGTAAATTGCTAAGTAAATTACTCAGTAAATTCCAAGTCAATCACTCAATAAATTCCCAGTAAATTACTCGGTAAATTACACAGTAAATTGTCATTAAATTACTCAAAAAATTCACAATAAATTATAAAGTAAATTACTTTGAAAATTCTCAATAAACTTCAAGTAAATTCTCAGTAAATTACTAATTAAATTCCCGAAAAATTCTCAGTAAATTATTCAGTAAATTCTCAATTAATTACTTAGCAAATTCCTAGTAAATCCTCAGTAAATTATTTAGAACATTCGAAGTAAATTTTTCATAATTTCACGGTAAATTACTCAATAAAATCTCAGTAAATTACTTATTGAATTCTCAGTAAATTACTCAGAACATTACCCAGTAAATTGGCAAGTAATTTACCGAGTAATTTACTGGGAATTCAATGAGTAATTTACTTAGAACATTACCCAGTAAATTACTAAGCAAAGTACTCATTGAATTCTCAGTAAATTACTCAGAACATTACCCAGAAATTGCTAAGTAAATTACTCAGTAAATTCCGAGTAAATCACTCAGTAAATTCCCAGTAAATTACTCGGTAAATTACTCAGTAAATTCTCATTAAATAGCTCAGAAAATTTTTAGTAAATTAAAAAGTAAATTACTTACAAAATTCTCAATAAATTCCCAGTAAATTCTCCGGAAATTACTTAGTAAATTCTCAGTAAATTACTAATCAAATTCCCAAGAAATTCTCAGTAAATTATTCAGTAAATTCTCAATTAATTACTCAGTAAATTCCTAGGAAATCTTCAGTAAATTATTTAGAAAATTCGAACTAAATTTTTCATAATTTCACGGTAAATTACTCAATAAAATCTCAGTAAATTACTCATTGAATTCTCAGTAAATTACTTAGAACATTACCCAGTAAATTGCTAAGTAAATTACTCAGTAAATTCTCTGTAAATTACAAAGTAAATTACTTAGAAAATTCTCAATAAATTCCCAGTAAATTCTCAGTAAGTTACTTAATAAATTCCCAGTAAATTCCTAAGTAAATTCCCAAGAAATTCTTTGAAAATTATTCAATAAATTCTCAATTAATTACTGAGTAAATTCTTTGTAAATCCTCAGTAAATTATTTAGAAAATTCGAAGTAAATTTTTCATAATTTCACGGTAAATTACTCAATATAATCTCAATAAATTACTCATTGAATTCTCAGTAAACTACTCAGAACATAACCCAGTAAATTGCTAAGTAAATTACTCAGTAAATTCTGAGTAAATCACTCAGTAAATTCCTTGTAAATTACTCAGTAAATTCTCAGTAAATTCCTAATTAAATTGCTAAGAAATTCTCAGAAAATTATTCAGCAAATTCTCAACTAAGTACCCAGTAAATTCTTTGTAAATCCTCAGTAAATTGTTTAGAAAATTCGAAGTAAATATTTCATAATTTCATGGTAAATTACTCAATAAAATCTCAGTAAATTACTCATTGACTTCTCAGTAAATTACTAAGAGCATTACCCAGTAAATTGCTAAGTAAATTACTCAGTAAATTCTGAGTAAATCACTCAGTAAATTCCCAGAAAATTACTTGGTAAATTACTCAGTAAATTCTCATTAAATTAATCAGAAAATTCTCCGTAAATTAAAAAGTAAATTACTTACAAAATTCTCAATAAATTCCCAGTAAATTCTCAGGAAATTACTTAGTAAATTCTATGTAAATTACTAATTAAATTCCCAAGAAATTCTCAGTAAATTATTCAGTAAATTCTCAATTAATTACTCAGTAAATTCCTAGGAAATCCTTAGCAAATTATTTAGAAAATTCTAAGTAAATTTTTCGTAATTTCATGGTAAATTACTCAATAAAATCTCAGTAAATTGCTCATTGAATTCTCAGTAAATTACTTAGAACAATTCTCAGTAAATTGCTAAGTAAATTACTCAGTAAATTCTCAGAAAATTATAAAGTAAATTACTTAGAAAATTCTCAATAAATTCCCAGTAAATTCTCAGTAAGTTACTTAGTAAATTCTCAGTAAATTCCTAATTAAATTGCCAAGAAATTCTTAGAAAATTATTCAATAAATTCTCAATTAATTACTGAGTAAATTCCTTGTAAATCCTCAGTAAATTATTTAGAAAATTCAAAGTAAATTTTTCATAATTTCACGGTAAATTACCCAATATAATCTCAATAAATTACTCATTGAATTCTCAGTAAATTACTCAGAACATAGCCCAGTAAATTCCCTGTAAATTACTCAGTAAATTCTCATTAAATTGCTTAGTAAATTCTCAGTAAATTCCTAAGTAAATTCCTAAGAAATTCTCAGAAAATTATTCAGGAAATTCTTAACTAAGTACTCAGTAAATTCCTTGTAAATCCATAGTAAATTGTTTAGAAAATTCGAAGTAAATATTTCATAATTTCACGGTAAATTACTCAATAAAATCTCAGTAAATTACTCATTGACTTCTCAGTAAATTACTAAGAACATTACCTAGTAAATTGCTAAGTAAATTACTCAGTAAATTCTGAGTAAATCACTCAGCAAATTCCTAGTAAATTACTCGTTAAATTCTCATTAACTTACTTAGTAAATTCTCAGTAAATTCCTAAGAAATTCTCAGAAAATTATTCAGCAAATTCTCGATTATGTACTTAGTAAATTCTTTGTAAATCCTTAGTAAATTATTTGGAAAATTCGAAGTAAATTTTTCATAATTTCACGGTAAATTACTCAATAAAATCTTAGAAAATTACTCATTGAATTCTCAGTAAATTACTTAGAACATTACCCAGTAAATTGCTAAGTAAAATACTCAGTAAATTCCGAGTAAATCACTCAGTAAATTCCCAGTAAATTACTCGGTAAATTACTCAGTAAATTCTCATTCAATTACTCAGAAAATTCTCAATAAATTAACAAGTAAATTACATACAAAATTCTCAATAAATTCAGATTAAATTCTCAGGAAATTACTTAGTAAATTCTCAGTAAATTACTAATTAAATTGCCAAGAAATTCTCAGTAAAATCTCAATTAATTACTCAGTAAATTCCTAGTAAATCCTTAGTAAATTATTTAGAAAACTCGAAGTAAATTTTTCATAATTTCACGTTAAATTACTCAGAACATTTCCCAGTAAATTACTAAGTAAATTTTGAGTAAATCACTCAGTAAATTCCAATAAATTACAAGATAAATTACTCAGTAAATTTTCATCAAATTACTCAGTAAATTCCTAGTAAATTCTCAGTAAATTATGAAGTAAATTACTTAGTAAATTCTCAGTAAATTACTTAGTAAAATCTCAAAAAATTACTAATGAAATTCCCAAGAAATTCTTAGTAAATTATTCAGTAAATTCTCAATTAATTACTCAGTAAATTCCTAGTAAATCTCAGTAAATTATTTAGAAAACTCGAAGAAAATTTTTTGATAATTTCACTGTAAATTACTCAATAAAATCTCAGTAAATTACTGATTGAATTCTCAGTAAATTACTCAGAACATTACCCAGTAAATTGCTCAGTAAATTCTCATTAAATTATTCAGAAAATTCTAAGTAAATTATAAAGTAAATTACTTAGAAAATTCTCAATAAATTCCCAGTAAATTTTCAATAAATTACTTTGTAAATTCTCAGTAAATTCCTTTTAAATCCTCAGTAAATGATTTAGAAAATTCGAAGTAAATTTTTCATAATTTCACGGTAAATTACTCAATATAATCTCAATAAATTACTCATTGAATTCTCAGTAAATTACTAAGAACATAACCCAGTAAATTGCTAAGTAAGTTACTTATTAAATTCCGAGTAAATCACTCAGTAAATTCCAAGTAAATTACTCAGTAAATTCTTATTAAATTACTTAGTGAATTCTCAGTAAATTCCTAATTAAATTCCAAAGAAATTCCTTGAAAATTATTCAGTAAATTCTCAATTAATTACTCAGTAAATTCTCATTAAATTACTTAGTGAATTCTCAGTAAATTCCTAATTAAATTCTTAAGAAATTCCTAGAAAATTATTCAGTAAATTCTCAATTAATTAATCAGTAAATTACTCATTGAATTCTCAGTATATTACTTAGTACATTACCTAGTAAATTGCTAAGTAAATTACTTAGTAAATTCTCAATAAATTACTCGGTAAATTACTCAGTAAATTCTCATTGAATTACTCAGAAAGTTTTCAGCAAATTAAAAAGTAAATAACTTAGAAAATTCTCAATAAATTCCCTGTAAATTCTTAGTAAATTGCTTAGTAAATTCTCAATTAATTACTC
>NW_021035238.1:0-11101 GCF_004153795.1 Camellia sinensis
ATTCGTCGTCGATGTGCAAAATGGTTTCATCTGGGAATAAATACTCAACCGATTCACCTCCTTCGACTGGATGATCGGCCAAGAACTCTGCCACTGCTCTTCCTTTGACTGACTTGCGTGTCACGTATTTCAGATCGAATTCAGAGAGCAACAATAGCCAACGAGCTAGCCTACCCGTAAGTGCTGGTTTCTCGAAAAGATATTTGATGGGATCCAGTTGTGAAACCAACATTACGGAATGACCTAACAAGTAGTGCCGCAGCTTCCTGGTAGCCCATACCAAAGCTAAGCAAGCCTTCTCGAGCGAAGTGTAGCGGGTCTCGTAGTCTAACATCTTCTTGCTCAGATAGTAGACGGCCCTCTCCACCTTATCCTCTGATTCTTGTGCGAGCATGCAGCCCATGTGTGTAGCGAGTCTCATACTCTAGCATCTTCTTGCTCAGATAGTAGATGGCTCTCTCCACTTTGTCCTCTGATTCTTGCGCAAGCATGCAACCCATCGTGGTCTCAGTCACTGAAAGATACAATATCAACGGCCTCCCCTGCTCTGGCGGCGATAACACGGGCGGGTTCTGTAAATATTCTTTGATCTGTTCAAAAGCAGCTTGGCATCGGGCGTCCCATTGGAATTTCTTGCCTTTCTTCTGGAGACCAAAAAGTGGTTCACAAGTCAAGGTTAATTTTGAGATAAACCGTCTTATGAATTTTTCAGTCCTTGGTGGTGGCATTTCTAAGATGGCCTTGATTTTTGAAGGGTCGACCTCGATGCCCCTTTGTGTAATTAGAAACCACAGCATTTTTTCCGCTGTAACACCAAACGTACACTTTTGAGGATTTAGCCGCAACCGAAATTCTCTGGTCCTTTGAAAGAACTTTTGCAAGGCGGTGTAGTGGCCCTCTCTTTTTTTGGACTTGACAATCATGTCGTCCACGTACACCTCAACCTCTTTGTGGATCATATCATGCAATATTGTGGTCGCAGCCGTTGATATGTGGCCTCAGCATTCTTCAACCCAAACGGCATCACTCTGTAACAGTATGTCCCCCACGGGGTGGTGAAAGCAATCTTCTCCCGGTCTTCGGGTGCCATCACTATCTGATTGTAGCCTGAAAAACCATCCATAAACGAGAGCAGAGCATGCCCCGCTGTAAAATCCACCAACTCATCAATATGTGGCAAGGGAAAGTCGTCCTTCGGACTAGCTCTACTCAAATCCCTGAAATCCACGCATACTCGGATCTTCCCATCCTTCTTCGGCACTGGAACAATGTTGGCCAACCAAGTCGTGTATTCGGATACTAACAGGAAGCCTACATCGATTTGCTTGGTGACCTCTTCCTTAATTTTGATGGCCCAGTCTGGACGAATCCTTCTGAGCTTTTGTTTGATCGGTCGGGCCTCAGGGTCGAGAGGGATCCGGTGCTGTACAATCTCAGGATCGATTCCAAGCATGTCTTCGTAGGACCACGCGAAAACATCTTTGAAATCTTTTAATAAAGCGACTAAGCGCTCGCGTTCCTCTGAAGACAACGTGGACCCGATCTGGACCAGCCGCGGGTCCTCCTCAGTACCAATATTTACTATAGTGAGTTCATCAACCAGGGGTTTAACAAATCTTTCCTGCTCTTGATCAATTAACCGTTGCAAAACCGGAGGAATTTCTTCCTCGTCGTTTTCATCAAAATTTTGAAAATCCTGATTTAAGCAATAAATCAAAGGCACAGAAAAATACTCAGAAACCACATCCACATCATTCTCATTAAATACTTCCAAGCCGTCCTTCAAATTTTCTGAACACGCAACCCACAAGTTAACTGAAAGTTGAACACGCAGCAAACTGTCGCCAAAACTTACAATTAGTGACGTTTTTTCATGATGAATTTTTCAAAGTGTCGCTAAGTTAAAAATTAGTGATTTTTTGTGACAATTTTTTTAAACTATCGCTAAAACTTATAATTAGTGATATTTTTTATAACAATTTTTAAACTGTCGCTAAAAATTAATAATTAGTAACGTTTTTTAATAGTGTTTGATAAAAAATACTATTAATTATCATAAGACCTATTAGATAATAAGTCCACCTATCAAGATATATAGGTAAGTTGTTTTCTATTGGTCACACGAACCAAAAAATTAATTGGGCTAACATCTTAGGTTCGCTTCATTAATCTAAAAATCTTTGATCAAGAATATTTGGTCTTGGTCTTTGACGTACACAACAGCCACTCTCCCAACTTGAAGGACACGACGAGAACTCCAAAATAATGGGATTGGGTGTTTGTTATGCAGTTCAATGGACCGCTTTGGACCTATTAAGATGATTTGATCATATGATTATTGATATATGATCAATTTAATTTTTATATGCATAATCTAATTGAGATATTTTACAAAATGAATAGATCATATTATACTAATGGATTTAGAGTTATCGTCACTAAAAAGTACAATAAAATCTGTTGTGCTCAAGGCACAGCACACACTTCCCAAATTCAAAATGGATATGACTTTTCTTTGTTGTCAATTGAACATCTCATTAATTAGGTTAGCAAGATTGCAACGTGCAACCTAACTCTCCATTCATAAATTCTTAAGACTATTAAGAAAACTAATGATGATTAAATGCTCGAGGTATCAAAGAAGCATTGATCATCGACGTAGTCACGACCGTTCGACTTGATAACGATATTTCTTTGACAGTCGAGCATGATATGGTTACTATGGCAAGACACATAAAATGATAGCTTAAATTGACTGAGTTGAGCTCTGGAGTTTTGCAACGTAGTATTTCAAACTTATCAAATTATTATGAGCATAATTAGCGGCTGTTTGGCAATAGATTGATGACTAACTCACTTTGCTAAAAAAGCACTAGCTGTCAAAATTGCCTCTCGGATTATTCATAAGCCAGTTTAAAGTCCAACAAACAATTGAAAATTTTAATTAATTTCACAATTAAAAAAATAACAATTGTTATCAACAACAATAATTTTAGGATTGAAAAAAAAATTCATGTTATCAATTTGTTGATTATTTCACAAACAAAGAATCAATAGGTCAATGGAGTATTCCATCCCATGTGGTCATCTAAATGTCACTGTTCCGAAAAAAGGTAAATTACAATTTTATCCTCCAACTTTTATTGGAATTTTAACCTCACCCAACATTTAACTTTTATTTTATTCACATTACCCTCATTCTCTCCGTTTTCTTTATATATTTCTACCTAAATATTTTTCACCTTTTATTTAACTTATATTTCAATTACAGTACCCTCATTCTCTCTCTTTTCCTTATATTTCTAGGACTGAGCATAAAAGTTAAAAAAATCGTAAACCAATCTTATTCAGACCAAAACGTATATTCCCTCCTGAAAAGACTAATCCCACCAGCTGCTCGGGCGTGGTGTCTATGGACAGCTTGGCCTTGTCCATGGCTGTAAGGACAGCTTGTCTATGTACTCGAGAAGCCATAAGCAGTCCCCAGATGGAGATGTCTGCTTGTATCTTTTTCAATTGTCTCAATACGGCCTCATCTTCGAGTTGCTTCTCCTTTTGTTTCTCTTCTTCATTATCTTTCCCAGACGCCTCTGGTTGATCTAGGTGTGGAGGCTTGAAATACCGTCCACTCCTAGTCATGTGATCGACTTCGCCGATATACCAGGTATCATCTGGTTGGTTACCTTTCCAATCCTCGTCCGTGTGGGCAAGACATAGATCGTCGTCTTCCCACCACATACCATCTGCGACTGACAAGCATCTGTCTGGTTCTGGCACAACTGTTTCGATACTCACAGTACCTTTTACAGCATCCTCCATTTCCGTACTTGCGGCGGTTTCGGCCCCTACGTGGCCTTTTGCTTTTCTGATCCTCTCAGAATCCTCGAATCTTTCTTGTTCTGGCTTTGTCAATGCAGTAGATTGCTCACTGATCCCTGTACTTAAAATGCTCCATTCCCGAGCGAAACTCTCGACGCCGGCGCTCTCCGGCGATGTATTCTGCTTTTCGACACTCCCGGGTGTTGTTGACATTCCTGCCCCTGCCGGGCCTTGTTCTGACTGGAACTCCCCTGTTACATCCGGCTGATCGTCTAACCACCCCGTGGCCTCTGCTGATTCTTCATTATCATACCAGTTGATGGCTGAGTCTTGGTCATCATGAAATTGGGACTTGACAACATCCTTTTCCACGGCTGTCAAATCATCCATTTCCTGTCCTGAATTGTCCCCTCGGATTACACACAGCTCTCCCCCGACTGGAAATTCGACATTTGGTCTATTCTGGCCCACGGGTGAAATGTAGTCATTCGGATTGTAAGCATTCCCAACATCATTCTCAGGCTCCACGGACCCTGGTTTGACAACCCCTTTCTTGTTCTCGATGGTCACCACCACTGGCTTGGGTTGGGTTATGGAGATGTCCGTCATGCACAAATCGGTGCAATCGGGGAGGAAAACTTTAGGTTTAGGTAGGTAGGAGGGTGTGATGTAGATACTGGGATCGTAAGACACGACCCCAGTCTGGATAAGGTTGACTCTTTTGGGAGGTGGAGTTTGGTTGTGTGTAGGGAGGGGGTTGGTTGTGACGTTGGGTTTTTCTGGTGGCGAAATCACGTTTTTGTCGACGAGGTCTTGAATCTCATGACGCAGCCTGAAACATTGGTCAGTATCATGACCGTGCTGCTGGTGATACGCACAGTACTTGGCTGGGTTGTGAGAGGGAGGGAGTGGATTCGGCAATGGCCTCGGCTCTAGGGGTTTTAGATGCCCCTTTCTGATCAAGACCCCCAGAGCCTTAGACAAAGGCATGTATAGTGGGGTGAAGGTTCTTTGGCCTCTGGGCTGGTATTTAGAGGTTTGAGTATTGCTTCCGGATGCACCGGAGAAGGGTGTGGCTGCCATGGGCCTTGGAAGGGGAGGGGGAATGGTGGTGACCATGCTGACCTCCGAAGCTCTTACGGTTGCAGCGCCACTCGGGCCTGCATTGTTGTTACGGTTGAATGTCCTCCAGGGTTGCTCCCTATCTTGGTCAATCAGACCTTGCTTCATCACATCCTCAATTTGTACCCCCATCTCGTGTAAATCTGAGAAAGTGGGAAAGGGGAGTACAATCATTTTCTGCATCAACTTTGGTTGGAGATTGCGCACAATCATCCGGATTTGGTCCTTATCAGTGGGCCTCAAAGTCATCATTGACGCCTTTGCCCTCTACCGGGTTACAAAATCTGAGAAAGTTTCCTTGGGCTCCTGCCTTGTCGTTTCGAGATCACGAGTTGTAATCTCGATCTGGGTGTTGTACGAGTACTGTGCGACAAAGGCCTCAGCCATTTCATCCCAGCTTCTTTTCACCTTATCTTCTAACTTCGCGTACCAGATAGCGGCCACACCCGATAGGGTGCGGCCGAACAGCGAAAGCTTTTGTGGTCGGGTCAGGCCCATTGGCCGCAGGATGTCTGAGAATAGCTGAAGATGGACCATGGGGTCCCTGGACCCGTCGAAACGGTCAATTTGCGGCATCTTGAACCTATCGGGCAATGTCACGGCCACGTCGGTATATCCGTCCTCGATATCTGGAATAGCCTTTACCCCTTGTGATTTCTTGAAGAGCTTCTCAAGCTTGCTCAGTTTCAAAGCTGTATGGTCTATTTTGAACTCGAAGGGAGAGTCCGGGTGGTTGGGTGTATGGGTCTTGGACAGTTGAGGCGGAAGCGGGGGTGGAGCTAGCCCCATTGGAAGGTTCGTGTCCTCTTGTATGTTCTGGATATTTGGCACGGTGTTCTGGGTGTTTGGCAGAGCGTTCTGGACAGTAGGTGCCTGCTCGGGTAATGGAGCCCCTGGCGGAGGAGGGACTTGATGTGAAGCAGATGCCGCATTCTGCTGTTGCAGTCTGGTAATTAGCTCGGCTTGCTGGGCCATGATCGCGGCCTGCTGTTTGGAGAATTCCGCTTGACGGGCGGCATCCTCCTGCATTTGTCTCATGCTCTCCTGCATTTGGCGCATCAGGGCTTCCTTCCCTGATGTATTTTGCTGATCCATCCGACTAACTGGTATGTCTATTTCTATAGCAACAATCGAGACCTCAATCCTACTGTCCTCTGATGGAGTAACCCACTGTTCTGACAACCACTGTTCTGATACACTGCGCTTTCTTGGCCTTTTTCTGACAACTGGGGGTAGAGAATGGAGCACTGGCTGTCCGTCAATTAGATCCTCAGATCGATTGAGTCGACGACCTCGTGTCCAAAGTGCTTGGGGAATATCTACTGGGTTGGAAGCAATTGTGCTAGAACTGCCCTAGTAAAAAGATAAATAAAGCAATAAGGAAATAAATAAACATATAAACGGACAGCATAACAGCTTAAAATAAATGCATGACACACAGCCGGGCATAACAACACACGGTCGACAAGCTGAATACACACTGTCCTCCAACACTGATTATTATCCCTGAATCACTGTCCCCAAAACTGAATCTCTGATACCCGCAGATAACTAATTCCCAAATACTGACTGATGCCGCAGGCCTGATATCCACAATACTGAACTGATGCCCGCAGGCCTGATGCCCAAACCCTGTAAATTGATACATGCATTCGTATGGAGACGCACCCCAAAGCACATAACAAGTAAGTGAGAGCCAAAACACCGCTATGTTGGGGTAGGGTTTCCCTGTCCTATTTTGTCAGGAGCTAGGGTTTCACTACGCACACAGCGGTTTCAAACAACCTAACATCGGGTAAGCAACCTGTCCTAACCAGGTGAAAAAAATTTGGGAGAATCATTGAACAGTTGAATATAATTTTTATTTTTAATTATTTTATAGTGTTGTCAAAAATAGTTCATTGTAGTGTTAATTATGAATTATTATGATGTTAGTTATAATTAATTTTAATATCATATCATAACTTATCTATGGTGCACACAAACAAAAAGTATACTAGTATTAATACAAAATTTTAAATGGGTAAAAGTAAAACATTAATGATATATTCTAATTTGTAAATTATTTGTACTTCTATCATTTTATAATTATTTTGTGTTCATACTAATTTTGTTGAAAATAATTTATCAAATTTTTTTGTGCACTTTTTTTTTTAATATTATTTATTGATTTAATTTCTATTTTAGTGTATGTTTGGAAAAATGTTTTTAAATTGATGACAAACTTTACAAATATTAAAAAGTTAAATCATTAATTTTTCCCTGAATATGTAATTAATTTTTGAATTTTTTCCTTATTTATATCCGAAAACATAGTGAATTCAATACTAAGGCTCTGTTCGTTTAGCAGATTAAGTTGGATAAAATTATTAGTATGATAAAATTGAACAAAAAAATTATTAGTGTAATAATATTAAATTATATTTATTTGTGTAGTAGTATAATGATATTTGTTGATTACGATTAAATATATAAGGTTATGTAAAAAGTAATTTTATTGTTTTTTAAAATGAAGAGCAAAACGGTTGTTTCACCTCCAGTTCCATAGGATTGGATTCAATACCAGCTCCTCTAAGAATTCCGGTGTTGTGCAGGCCGCACAACATCCACTATTGTGCGCCTGTTTGAGCCTTCTTCGAGCTCTATTTTGATAATCTAAACATTTACTTTTTAGGTTATATCGAGTACAACATACTTATCAAAAATTAAGTTAATCAGACATTTGTATTTGTTTCATCAAATAACATTTGTATCTAAAAAAATGAATAGTAAAGCATGATTTTAAGAATAAAATTAATTACATATGTGATTTGTTAAAAATGTTATTGATATTCGATCAACATGATTTTTTATAATTATGCTATACTCAATATACTATAAAATGTGAACGATTTAGATTATCAAAATAAAATTCAAAGTGAGCCCAAAAAACCACACAAGAGTGGTTGTGCGGAGTGTATAATAATCACCCAAGTCCCCTCCCCAATGGGATTGCTAATGCCTTCACTAAAAGGTATTTATCTCATAACACTCTTAATCTCATGACTATTTTTGCAAACAAATATGTTTAACAGAATTGATAATCCAATCGCATGAGCTAAAAAATATAATAATTGACCAAGTCTAATGTTATCTAAATTCTACAATTCTAAAAGATTATATACTCATCACCTACTCTAAATAGGTAAGATGACATTTTTTCTCATATTCATGAAAATCGTTAAAGATTGTTCATGTTAACTTTATTTTGATTAAAATAATCATCTGCGTGTGTACTAAAATTTAACTTCACATAATTAATAATATTTTCTTCTCCTAGAAATTTAGGAACGAAGATGATCCTCTGGATGAATTCACTAAGAAAGCCTCGGAAAACTGCTGATTCTTGATTTGCTGCAACAGAGAGCAGGAAAGGGGCATAGCAATGTATTTTCACAAATGTGTGCATGCCTCGATCCTCGTGCCACCAATCACGCATCTCGATGCATGATGGCCGAGGAGTCGAATTGTGCAACTCAATATAGAATGAATGCACATGAAAACAAAACAAAACCTAGACTCCATCATGGATAATCCGGAGTGTCGGCGACTGGGAATTGAGACACGTTCCGTCACTCGGAGTACGAAACGTACCTCGTTTCCCGTGCCTGGGCTAATTCCTATCCCAAGCACAATGCAATATGCATGATATGCATGAAATGCAACTAAGATGCAACCTAGCATGCACAATGCTACGAAATGGCATACGCGATGCACGAGGTAACATGGCATACACAATGCGCTAACATACAACCTAGCATACACAATGCTATGAAATGAAATGGCATACACAATGCACAATGGACTTACACCACCACAAGTGGACCTCAGCCACACTCACACAGGAGGCCATAAGATGAAAATGAGACAACTCGGAATGCGTGCACTCATGCACGCAAACCAAGGACCAAACCTAAGGCACCAAATGCCACTCTAACATGACATGGCAAGGCATGGAATATGGCATACAAGCATGCAAATTTCAGCACTAAAATATGCCCCAAAACAGTCCTGAATCATGGCAATATGGCTCCCGATGCATGAAATGAAACCGAAACACAAAACTAGGCCTATGCATTGGCCTATAGCTATACAAAACATGCAATATTTGAACATGGAATGTAAAGACAGAGTCAAGACAGCCCAAAAATAAGCACATTTACAGTTCTAAGAAAGGTCAAACAATAAACACAAATAGGGCAAAACTAGCATGCAAAAATGGCCCTAAATGTGAGATAAAGAAGCAAGTCACAGCTTCTGACCCCAAACAAGAGAGGGCCCTTCAACAAATTTGAAGAGGAGCCCAAAATATGATATTTTACAGTTTACAACAAACCACAAAAACCAACACATGTATGGCTAAACTCTCATGCAAGAAATAGGCCGAAAGAGGGACAAAGAAGCAAGTGGTGGTTTCTGGCCTCAAACACAAAGGGGCCCTTCAACAATGTTGAAGAGGGGCCCAAAATACTGCATTTTACAGTTGATGGCCAGACCCAAAACAGTATGCATGCAAGCCTAAAATACTACGCAAAATAAGGCCAAAAAGAGAGATATAACACAAAGTATATAAAAGATGCATCAAATAGTGAAAGACCCTTCATGAAACATGAAGAGGGAGTCAAAATAAGGCCACTTATAGTTTGGACCAGAGCCCAAAAACAGAAGCAAAGGAGGCTAACAAATCATGCAAAAATATGGCCAAAAGAGAGATATAAAGGCAAGTGATAAATGAAAGCCTCAAACAGTAATGAGCCCTTCAAAAATGTTGAATAAGGGCTCAAAATAAACCATTTTTCAGTTCATGACAGAGCTCAAAACAGTTTATACATAGGCTAAAAATACTACACAAGAAGATGGCATACAAGGGAGATAATAAAACAAGTGCAACAAGGAGACCTCAAACAGGTAAATACCCTTAAACAAACATAAAAAATAGCTCAATATAAGCCTAGTTCCAGTTAGGGTCGGAGCCCAAAACACCAAGCAAGAATGACTTAGAAAGCACACAAAATATGGACCAAAAATGGGGAAATAGAGCTTACCCTTGTAGACCAAGTCTTGACAGCCTCTTGGCTTGAGTTGTAGCACTCCTAGGCTCTGAAGAACAACCTCCAGCTACTGGAATGGAAGATGGGGATGTGATGCTATGAGGTGTAGTGCAAAATGGTGTAGGGTTTGAAGGATTGGAGCTTGGAAGAGAGAGAGAAGAAGGTGTATGTATGCAAGGCTCTTAGGTAATTTTTTCTAACCCTTAAAACCAGAGTTGGAGGCTGGTTATATAGGCAAAAAGAGGGGGAAAATGGGAGGGGGGAAATGGAGGGAAAACAATCATGTTTCCCCCCAAAAATGCACCCCCCCCGGATACACAATCTGGAGGGAAAACAGATGCATATCTGCACTGTACTTGATGCAAGAAGCATGGCCGGCTGCTTATCTAGGTTGCAGGTGGCCGGCTGGCTACTTCCCATGGCCGGCCGGCCAAGGGTCAAAAGGTTCAAGTGTGATTAGTGGCCGGCCACCACAGAAAGAGGGCCTCTGATGTGTGCACAACACAACCCTGTGGTTAAACACTGGAAAAAGTGAACTAGGAGAGAGAACAACTCACTTTTCAAAGGGGTTCAAAAGGTTTAACAACAATTACTAGCCAACCACCAAATATTGGTGGCCTCCCAGATGTGTACATCACAAATATGGGGTTTAGGGTTCAAGAAAATGGCCCAAGGGTAGTCAACATTGGCTTTGAAGTGAGGAAAATCGGGCGACGGAGGGCGATGAAGGGATAAAGTTGGCTGATAGAACAATTATTGGCCTCCCACCCTTCTACGGCCTTCTTACCAATGAAACAGAGGTCCCTGCCAAAAATGAACCAAAACCAATGCAAAACGAAGGTTCGGGGGTCGAAACGCGCAGCCCGAGGCCCCGAAAACTGACTGTTAGGCACCGGGAGTGATGTTCGACCACGAAGTCGGTTTCCCGGGCCACAGTGTCCCTTAAAAGGGAGCAAATAAGAAGTATGCCAAAAATTGGTGCAAACGGAGATGGTTAAGTGGTCCCGAACCGAGGCACACGGCCAACGGTTCCGAAAAAACGGCAACCGGACTCCAAACGGGCAAAAATG
>NW_021035248.1:0-13834 GCF_004153795.1 Camellia sinensis
GAGACCTCCGGGAACTCCAAACAAACATAATCATGGATAATCACCGAGTGTTCAAACGGTGACGTCCAAGTCTTGAGGACGGTCAAAAATGGGGTGTCTACAGTAGCCTGCGAGCGCAACCATTTTGTATTATGTTTTGATTGTTTGTCCAAGTCTTATCAAATGGGTCGTCTCTAGGCTCTGACATTCACTAATGTCATTTCATGACTCCGAGTTCTGTCAAAGAGGGGCAACTGTAGACACCCCATTTTTTATGGCCCTTCAAGACTTGGATGTTCTTGCAGGTACATCTGATGACGAGTTTGTTTGCTCGCCAAGCGCTTGAAGGCTTCAATGAAATGGCACAACTTTGAGCCTTTCAAACCCTGCATCCATTTTGTCTCATTTTTGGACCATGCCTTGGTCTTTCCCTCTTTCAATCTCTAGTGGCCTACCGGGTATCCTTGGAGGCTACCGACCATCATTTTATTTTTGTCGGCCATTGATGTGCCTTGTCGGCCATCACTGATGGTCGGTCGATCACCAGTGTTTTCTGCAGATATTTTTGCCAATTGTGCCAGTTGTTTGCACAGATGCTTGCATCTGTCCACACGTGGAGGATTGGATCTCCTTATGTAGATTTCATGTTTTTTTATATATAGGGACCCCCTCTCTCATGTTTCGAGGTTAGAAAATTTTAGATTCAAAATTTTCCTCTCTCTACAATTTTCTCTCTCTCTCTCTCTACAAATTTCCTATACTTTTGCCTACAATTCCTACACTCTTGCCTATACACCCTTAACCAAATCCCGTAATCTCTAAGCTGAGGTGTTCTTAGGCTTCGTTTGAGCTCTAGAAGATGTTATTTGCTTGGTTTGTTGCCTAGAATTACTCTTCCCTTCAAGAGGTATAGCAGTTGTCTTGTATACTTTGTTTGGCATACTCATTTTGCTATATTTTCCCATTGTTTTTGGGCTGCTTTTGAACTGTAAAAAAACCTATTTTGGTGGACTAAAAGTGATGGTTTGAGACCATATTAAGTTAGGGGGTGCTTCACCCTTCTTTCTCTCTTATTTGAAAGGCTTTTGCACCTTCGTTTTCCACTTTCAAACCAACTGTTTTTTGGCTTTTAACCACTGAATTTCAAAGTATTTCAATGGCAAAAAACATGCTTTGAAGTCCTAAATTGGAGGGGCTAGCCTCCCCTCCTTGTGTCTTGTTTACTAGTCTAGTTAGTTCAATATGTTAGCATGATTTTCTAGCTTTTTATAACTATATTCCAACATGTTTTTGCCTTTGTTCTAGATTGCTTTAGCTCTATTTTGGGTTGTTTGGGTTAGTTAAGTCTTGTTTTGCATAGTTGTAGTGTAAAGGTTCTCACAAGCTCGGTGTTTTAGGCCATTAGACACCCCTTGTTCAAGTTGATTACATGTTTTGGTGTTGTTTTCCACTTCATTTCAACACCTAAAGCTCTGCAACCTCCCTCATTTCTTGACTTTTTAAATTTGCTTTGAGGGTTGTTTCAAACTTGGGATTCTGTAAGGTTGAGAATGAGGTCCATGTGTAGACACCCCATTTTTTACCAACCTTAAGACTCAGACGTCATCGTTTGAGCACTCGATGATTGTGCATGTTTGTGCTCGTTTCGAGGTTCCGGAGTTTTCGGCTGAGTGCCTTGCCTTCGGGCCTCTGAACTCTTTGTGATTTGTTTCAGTTTGTGGACCAAGCCTTGTTGACCTTCCCTGGAGGGAGAGAGAGCTTTGTAGACCATTTTTCCCTCTTGTAGACTAGTTTCTGATTTCTGGAGCCTTCGGCCGCACGCCTTGTCTCGGGACCACTTAACGTTCTTCTCTTGGCTTGGTTTCTGAACCATGCCTTGTTGCTTCTGCCTAGAGGGACACAGAGGTCTTGTAGACCACCTTTTGTGGTCGTAGACCACTTTTCCCTCCCGTAGACCACTTTTGGTGCCCGTAAACTAGTTTTCGAGGTTTTCGGCTACGTGCCTTGACCCGTGCACTCTTGTCTTGCATCCTTTTTGGTTTGTTTTTGGCACAAACCTTGTTTTCCTTGCTTAGAGGGTGTAATAGGGATTGTAGACCAGTTTCTCTCCCTAAAAACCACTTTTCTTGCCTGCTAGCCTGTTTTCTAGTCAGCCAACTGGTCTTGGCGGTCTTTGGACCACCAAAAGTGGTCGGTAGCCATGCCACCACCTTGTTTTCTTGGTGCACACCACCTTCCCCCCCTTGCCGACCATTTGGTCTCCATGCAGACCACTTGTGCTGGTCGGCCAACCAGTGAAAGTAGTTGGCCGACCACTTCAATTGGTTGGCAGCTTTCCTGCAGTTTCCTGCAAATATTTTCTTGCCAGCTGTGCCAGCTATTGGGCATCCTCCATACACGTGTATGGAGGGATTGCTTGGAGCCTAAAGCTTGTTACATGGTTTTCTATAAAAGGGAGCCTCCTCCCTCTTGCCTTAGGTTCAGAATTTTGCGTTGGAGCTATAGATACACTTCTATCTCTATATTGCTCCATTCCTCTCATATTTATGCTTGAAAGTGCCTTTTCTTCACACTTTTGCACACAAACACATAGTGAAACACCACACTCTTGTTGCTGAGACACCTTGAAGCTAGTTTTGGTGTTTTTGGACTACTTTTGATCCAAAAAAGTTGCTTGAGTTGCTTCCTTGAAATTGTTCTACATGGGTGAGTTTCTAACCCCTTAAACCTTTGTTTTTGTTTAAGTCTTTGGCCCTATTTGCATGTTGATTTAGGCCAAACTTTAAACTGCAAAAAAGCTCTGATTTTAAGTGTTTAAGATATTTGTTTGAGGCTTCCTTGGTGTTGGGGGTGATCTACTCCCTTGCATGCCCTATTTGCTAGGCTTTTGAGCCATCACTTTGAGTCTTTGTGATCACCTTCATTTGGCCTTTCTACCACTGAATTTCAGAGGAATTTCAGTGGTGGAAACTTGGTTTTGAGGCCTCAAATGGGTGGGGGTTGTCCTCCCCTTCTCTTCTCTTGTAAGCTTGTGTTGATGGCTCATCACAAGAGAATGTATTTCTATCTTCTCGAAGCTTTGTTTGAGCACTTTTTTGTGACCTTTTAAACCTTCCGTGACTCTTTTTTTGGTTTTCTTGGTCACCCCTTACATGCTTCTTGTATGTGTAGTGTAATCCTACTTGTGGCTCATCAAAGTAGCATGTCTTTCTAGCATGTTTTGGCTCCATCTTAGCATGTATTTGGCATCATTTCAGCATGTTATAGCTCTGTTAAGGGTTGGTTTGATAGCCCCTTGCATGCTCCTTGCACTTGTAGTGCATTTCCATTCACTAGCCTAACATGCGTCATGCTTTGGACCATCATTCTAGCATGCTTTTGGCTCCACTCCAACAAGCTTTTACTCATGTTTTGCCATGCTTAAGGTCTGATTTATGTTGTTTTGGTCATGCATGCCTTGCTTTGTATGGCCATAATGCATTCTAGCTCACTAGCTTTGAGTTTCCAAGTCACTAACATGCATTGCTTGGGCTATTTGCATGATTTAGCATCATTTGATATGTGATTTCAGCTAGAGTAGTGTGGCCATACACTCACATCTTTCACTCTTTCAATGCTTTGGAGTGTTGGTGCTTTATGCCTGAAGTATGAGCCTTTATGTATGCCATCTTGCATAGGCTTTTGGGCTGCCATATCAATGTGTTTTGGGTGTTATTTTGCCATATACAACTCTGATTTTTGTTAGTGAAGCCATCTCATGCTTGGTTTGTGTAGGTGTAGTGTAATCATGCTCATTGGCCTAGCCTACTTGATGTTTTGGCCGTTCATGCTAGTTGTTTGGCTTGCTCCATGCATGTTTTAGTATCATTTTGGCATGCTCTAGGACTTATTTTGGGTTGCCTTGTCATATGGTTCTTGTATTGCATAGCTGTTGTGCAATTGGCCTTGCTAGCCTTGAGTTTTGAGCACCATAGCATGCTCATTTGTGACATGTGCAGGATTTGGCATCCTTTAACGTGTTATTTCAGAGCATATAGCATTGCCATGTTCCCATTTCTTTCACCTTTGAGTGCCTTAAGGGTTGCATTATTGCCTCGTTTTGTGGCCTAGCTTGTATGCATGCATGCCTAGACTTTTGAGCTCCATTTCAGCATGTTTGGTCTTGTTTTTGACCTATTTGAGCTCTGTCTATGGCTAGTTCATTCATTTGTGCCATAGTATTGCATGACTCTTATGTAGTCCCTCTTGGTGGCCTTGTTGCCTTAGGCCCTCTTGCATGCTATACTTGTGTTGTTTTGAATGGTTGGATCATTCATGCATGATTTCAGTGCTTATAGTGTGGCTACACTCTTACATTTGTCACTCCTTGAGCACTTTTGAGAGTTGTGCTCTTATGCTTAATTGGTGAGTCAATTGCATGGCATGCATTTTCTAGCCTTTCATGCCTTTTTTGAGAGTGTTTGGCCATTATCTGGCATGCATGAAGTCTATTTGGGGTTGGTTTAGTCCATTGTGCATTGATTTGTATAACCTTAGTGTTGTGTGCCTCAAGCTTAAGGACTTGTTTTGACATGCTTATGTTGCATTGCATTGTGTTTTGGATAGGGTGTTAACCAAACATGAGAACAAGGGATGTTTCATGCTTGAAGTGATGAAACGTGCTCATTTCTCAGGTCGCCGACGCTCTTGATCATGCATGATAGAGTTTAAGGCCCTTATGTGTTATTTGTTCGATTCATTAACATTGAATTGTGCAATCTTGGCTTCTCAGCCATTGTGATTGCGATGCTCGGTTGGTGGCCTGAGAGTCGAGAGCTGCACTCCCTTGAGCTTAAGAAATGATGGGGAGGGTGGTTATGCACACATACCTTGCAAATACACTGCTGTGCCCCTTCTTGTTCTCTGTTGCAGCAAAATGGAGTTGGGCAGAATTTTCTGGTCGGCAGACCAGAAAAAGTAGCTGACCGACACTTTTTCTGGTCTGTAGCAAGTGATAGTGGTCTACACCACAATAAGTGGTTAAGCAAGCTCCTGGAGGTCTCCACTTGAGTAGAAGCTACCTGGAGCTTTCTGAAGTGCTTTGAAAACAATGTAAACAGAGGCAAGTTGGGGCATAGCAATGGATTTCCGAACGAGTCGATCGAGTAATGCATGCACTTCTCGCCCGAGGCTCCTCCCCTTTACTGCTTTGCTTAGCTAGTTATACTTTGGTTTTGTACTTAATTAGTTAATGTGTTTAGCTAATTGATTTATGCTGTAATATTTAGTTAGCTAGTGTAGTTAGCTAATTAGCTTTGTTTTGTAATAATTAGTTTAATTAGCTTAGATTAGCTAGCTTAGCTTATTATTCGGACCTCCGTCGAGGGGCGAATTGTTGTAATAAGTGTGCGTGAGTGTGTGAATGTCTTCCAACCCACGTCTTTCCTCCTTTTATTTACTAGCTTTTGATGGTTAGTTTAGGGCATTGTTTCATTAGCATACTTATGTTTCATGCGTGCTCAATTCATTCATATTGCATGCACCGGGCTCGACACATCATTTAAAACTGCATTGTATTCAATTCCTATTTGAATACATGTATCAAATGTAGCATTCATATGCCATCTAGATAGCGAGCTATTTTAGTTGCATTTTTGCATGTGTTTTGTAGACACCCCATTTCTTGACCGTCCTCAAGACTTGGACGTCACCGTCTGAACACTCGGTGATTATCCAGTTCGTTTCGTTTGGAGTTCCGGAGGTCTGCTCGCGCGCCCTGCTCAGGATCTCCGAACTTGACCGTTATAGTGTTGGTTTTGCACCGACACTCTTGTTTGCCTTGGAAGGGCAGGAATGCCTTATGAGGCATCCCCACACACCACCGGCAGTGGCTAGAGGCCACCGGCTTGGTCTTTTGCTTCCATCGGCACAATTTGTTGCGGTCGGCACATTTTATTGCCGGTCGGTAGTTTGTTGCCGGTCGGCACTTTTTTTTGTGTTATTGTCGAAGTGACATTTTGGGCAGCTGACCACTGTTTATCCACTTTATGGAGATATTTTGTGCCAGCTGTGATAGCTGCACCAACTCTTCCCCCTCCATACACGTGTATGGAGGGATCTCCCTCTAGCCAAGCTTGTTGTATAAGCTTTGCAAGAGGGAGTCCTATAAGAGAGGGGCTTTCCTCTTGGATCTAGGTTAGACTTTGCACCAAAAACAGAGCTTTGAGATATGATACATATTATCTCTATATCTCCCCCTCTCTCCTCCTTTGTGTGTGGTTCTTAGCTCAAAAGTGTGTTTTTACCTTACTTTTGCCCATTACACACACCATTACACCTTACTCGAGATTGAGGGACTTGGAGGGTTGTTTCTTGAGTTTTTGGACTGGTTTGATCAAAAGAAGAGGGCTAGACATTTGTTTTTCAAGGGTTCTTCAGGGTGAGCATCTTGCTTTTTATTCCCAAACTTGCTAATAGTTTTCTACTATCTTGCTTTGTGTTTTAGCTCTTGTGTATAACATGAAAAGGGCTTATATTTTCATGCTTAGAACTTTCATTAAGGTCATTTTGTGGTTTGAGTGCAAACTCACTCTAATAGGCCTTGTTGGTCCTTTTGTTGCCTCTTTGGTTAAGCTTGGTCATCTTTGTATTTTGATCTCTCACCACTGAAATCAGTGTATTTTTAGTGTTAAAAAAGTCGGTTTGAAGTCTCATAGGGGAGGACACCCCTTCCCTTTATGGTCTTGTTTCCTTGAGTTGTGGCCAAAAGGAGTGACATGCATGCTTGCTTGGTTTTTGCTTCATTTCAGAACTTTTTGGGTGTTTTTAGGTCATGTGGGATCTCTGTTTTTGGCCGGAATTGTGGCCTCCTTGTATGCTTTGTAATACTTGCTTTGTATTGCTCCATTTTTCTTAAATGTGTATCTCATGATTAGGCCAATGATTCTTGTGTGTGTTGGCTTAGTTCCTGAAGCTTTTAGTATTGTTTTTTCATGCTTAAAGTCTGTTGGTTATCCATTTGTCATGCTTGGCATGTTTGTCATAGGTGCTATGTATTTCGGCTTGAAAGCTTGAGCATTTTTGACCTCTAACATGCATGGTTGTGATTACCTCCATGATTTAACATCATCTAGGACCACATTTTAATCCAAGAATCATGTTTGTATGTGTGCATGCATGACCTCTTTTATGCCTTGAGGGTGTACCCTCTTAGCCTAGGAATGAGCCTTGGTGCATATGCCTCTTGGAGTCACCTTAGCTGCCATTTTAGGAGGGTTTGGAGTCCTATCTTGGTCTGCAAAATCTGTTTTACTTGTTTTAATCATGCCATGAGAGGTCATGTTGGTGGGGGTAAGTTGTCTCCTTTTTGTGCCTTAATCTTGGGACCTATAACTTTGCTTGTAAACATGAGTTGTTGCCTATCATTTTAGCATTTTTGGTGCTGTTTTGGGTGGACTAAGTCTGTCCCTTTATGGTTCAAGGCCCCCCATTGCATGCTTGCTTCATGTTTGTTGTATGGTTGTTCCATTAAGCCTCGTAAGCATGTGAATCCCATTTCCCAAATTGGTCCATTATTTGCATCATATTAGCATCTTGAATGCTTGCATTATACATTTGTCATGTTGGTTGCATAATGCTTGTTGTGCTTTCATCTTGTATCATGATGCACGTTGAGCCATGTTGCATAACATAACATGCATTGCATTTACTTGGTTTGGGGTGTCAAACCAAGTGTGGGAATTAAGGAACATTCATACTTCAAGTGATGTAATGTGCCTCGATTCCTGGTCACCGGGGCCTTTGACTCCAACTTGATAAGGCTTCGGTTTTCATTTTGTTTGTTGCATGCATCTTTATATCAAATGGCAAATTTGATTCTTTGAGCCACCATGCACCATTGATGGTTCAAAGATCGAAGGGCATGTTTCCTTGAATTCAAAACATGATAGGAAGTATGGCCGTGCTTACATATGCCTGAAAACCCCATGCCATGCACTGTCTATTCTCTGTTTGCTGTCAAACTATCTTCTGCAGGAAGTTTCTGCCGACCGGCAGAATTTAGTGCCGACCGGCAATCTTTGAAGTGCCGATGAGTCCAAGAACAGCCGATGAAAATTGTAGAGTGCCGGTGGAAATTCTGTCTGGCCGGTGGTGCTCTGCAATGTGTAAGGAACCTGCTCCAGGACTTGGGCAATTTTCAGAGAGACAAGGCAGTACAAACAGAGGTGGCAGGGGTACGGTACGGGTTTTTCGGGCGAGCCAATTTCCGAGCATGCATCATCTGCGCACTCCGAGGCAGAGGCTGTGGCCACCCTCTTTTTCTTTTGCATCCTTCCTTTTAATTAATTAGAAAATTCTGCAATAATTTTATTTGTTTATTATTTGGGACTGTAATATTTATTTGGGCCCTCCGAGTGAGGGCAAATCTGTAATAAGTGTGTGTGGGTGGTGTGTATGTCTTCCAACCCCACTTCTTTCTTCCCTTTTATTTACCTGCTTACGATGGTAGATTGGGGCATTTTCCAATTCAGCATACCTTATGCTATGCATGCGTGCATTCATGCATTTGTACTGCATGTATTGGGCTCGGTACATCACGCTAATTGCATTTGTACTTCAATTTACAAATCGAATATGTGATAATTTATCGCATTACATATGCCATGTTTAGGTTTACCGAGCCTATCTAAATTGCATCCTGTATGTGTTGCATTAGGCAATTTAACATGAACTAGGACACGCACATTTTGCTAACTAGTTTACTGTTTTGGCACGGAGTACTAGGTAAGCTTTTATGCTTTAGCATATCGCATGCGTGTGAATGTTGCCATAAAAGCATGATTACCATGAGGCTAGTTGCTTATGTGATATAACTGCTTGAATGCCTGTGGATGAAGACATGACCTTATCTAAAGCTCTCCAAATCCTCGCAGAATAAGGTCATCTCAAACCCCTTGAGCCTCGGCCTCTCCTAGATCCCCTTCCAACTAGGCATAATGCTACCAAGTACTGTGCCTTCCATCAACAGACCGGTCATGACACTGATAGTTGTTTTCATCTTCGCCATAAAGTACAAGATCTGATTGACAACGAGGTCATCGCCGCGCCAACTCATGCAAATTCTATCGACACCGGATCAATGAACTTGGGGGATAATATGATTATGTGATCGGATTAGTTAAATGTTATAATAATTAAGTGGCTTAGTTTAGCTATTTCTTTATTGGTTTGTAATAATTAGTCTAATTAGCTTAATTAGATTAGTTGATTAGCTTAGCTTAAATTAGCATAGCTTATTCATTTGGACCCGCCAGCGAGGGGGAAAATGTTGTAATAAGTGTGCGTGAGTGTGTGAATGTCATCCAAGCCCACATCTTTCTCCTTTTTATTTACCAGCTTTTGACGGTTAGTTTTAGGGCATGTTTCGATTAGCATACTTATGCTTTGCATGCGTGCATCATTCATTCGTATTGAATGCACCAGGCTCAGCGCATCGTTCAAGCTGCATTGTATTTCAATTCCTATTTGAATACATGTATCAAGTGTAGCATTCATATGTCATCTTAGATAGCTGAGCCTATTTTAGTTGCATTTTCGCATGCGTTGCATTAGGCATCTTGTATAGTTAGGATCATGCATGATTTCTAATTAGCTTCTTTTTTGGCTCGGAGTACACTGTAAGTGTTTATGCTTTAGGATCCTTGCATGTGTGTAAGTGACTACCATGATAGCATGCTTGCCATGAGGCTAACTGCTTAAGTGTTTAATTGCATGAATGCCTGTGGATGAAGGCATCATTGCTTGAATTGGAACAATTCATCAAAATGTGCGTTTTAAGCCCACTTTGCGGAGTAGCAAAATCATGTTTTCCTAAGCCCACTTGAGGGTGGCAAATCTGTGACTTAGCCTACTTGCGAGTAGCAACTTTCAACTACTTTAAAAAACAAACATGAGATGTTTTGTTCCAACTTGAGCGATTTAGTCTATACTTATATGCTGTGCGCATCACATAGTAATTCTAGATTAATAACCAGAATAAGAACGCATGTGTTTTCTAAAACAACATATCATGTTAGTAAAGGCCGATCTTTGATCGGGCGAGCGGGGCTGCTCATTGCATGACCTTCCCCTCTCGTACCCAAGTTCCCGAGCCGAGGCAACTTTGGTGATGATGGACACGTGGCCTTAGGCACGAGTCAGGGTTTCCTAAATTTCCCCAAAATAAAATATTTTGGTGGTGACTCTGAAATCTGGCAAAGCAGTCCATGTTTGGCGCTTTTTGATTAAAATCGATTTTTCAAAACGATTTGTCGGATTTGGACTCTTTGGTGATTTATCAATCTCACATTGCACTTTGTGAGATTAGATTTAGAACCGTGACATGAGTTTGAACTGTAGTAGCTAAGAACAACAATTTGCACCCTCGTGCGCAAAGCGGAGTTCCGGGCGGTGTACAATACCTGGTTCTCAAGACATGTTGTAACTCATCATAACCAAGTTAAGCCAAGGGCTACGCCAAGCAATGTCAATTGCAAACCTGCTGCGTATCCAGTTGCACCACATTCCCTCTTAGGAGAACTCCACTAGCTGTGAGCGAAGGGAGTAAGTTCTGGCCGAGTACTCGGGGCAAGGGTCCATTACTTTCAGCTTATTCATTAACCATACCTGGGGAGGGAAGGAAAATAAGAGAGAACAAAAGAATAGAGAGATGTACGTTGAGGGAAAAGTAAAAAAAGGATTTCGAGAGAAAAATAGAGAGTGAGTGTCAAGGGATGTGAGGATCATAGATCAGAAAGGCAGGAAATAATACCTGGAGAAGTTATGGACTCCCCTCAAATCGAGTAGTCTCTCGTCGATGAAAAGCATCTAAACCTGTCAAAGTCTCGGCCAACACTAAGCCCATACAACTCTTACCCTTCTTAAGGCATTGGGTTACTTCAATCAGTTTAATGCTAGCTCCACTGTGACTAGGGGCAAGAAGGAAGTGTGCAAGCAAGCATAAGCAGAGGGCATGCTGACGATAACCCCGCCAAAGGAGGTTCTCTTTGTCACCGGTAGTGGAAAACTGACTAATCAAATCCGGAATGTCTAATTCCCCATTGTGAGCCAAGGATCGAGCCTCGTGCAAAGTAAGCCCACACATCCATCCTCAAGCTTGAGCATGGCCAAAACGAGGTTGAGGCATGATTTCTTTATCACGTCGAGATTCCATCAATGCTTGAAATTCTTCAAGTGTCAGACACATCTCTTGTGAACCAAAGCGGAATACATGCGTGATTGGATTCTAGCACTGAGCAGCGGCATGGAGAAATGGAAAACAAAGTGAAGTGCGGCTCAATGGAAAAAGAGCGTTTAGGTTGAAACCACAAAAGTTCACCTTTTTTGAGCCATCCAAAGTGGTTATCCAGTCTTGGAGCCTATGGATGAGCAACATCTCCATTTTGAGAGCAAAATGTAAAAGACTTGCTCTTCTGCCAGAAACAATAGTATAGGAGCCCCATCTATAGAGTTTTAGATGGAGTAGTGGGTGATAACTGGGCACTCACCAAACCCCTTATCAAGGTCTGACCGTACCTCAATGGGGTTCGGCCGTGCCTATTGAGGTCCGGCCGTACCTCAGTGGTGGGCCAAACAGTGCACTAACAGGAAAGGATGCTCTTTGTCCTCTTGTGTTGTGGATGTATTTTAAGTCTTGTTTTGCTTATACCAAGTCTGTTATAATAGTTTTGAGTTGTTTCCATTGTGTTTTCTTTTTATCAAGTTGCATATTTTTATCCAGTTATAAGTTGTTATCCGATTCATGAATCAAGCACAAGTCTTTGTAAGATTCTTATGCAATTGTTGTCCATTCGCCTACAATACAATTCGCAAGAAGGTGATCATCCACAAAAAAAAAAAACCTTGTTTTTATAAACTAGCAATTCCAACCTCGATCATGTTTTACACATAAAACAAAAGAAATGTTTTCAAAAACAATAAGTCTCGATGAAGCTAGTGTTTCAAACTACAAAGCAAAGAAATAAAAACAAAAACAAACAAAAGCAAAACACCAAGAGAGAAAGTCATCATCGTCATCAATAGTCTGTCCTAGCTCTCCTCCTCCTCGACCGTGCAGAAGGTGCATCGCTGTCATCACTGGGGCTGCCAGACTGCATGTAAAACTCCTCTCCCTCCTCCTCAAGGGTCAGAGAGCCCTCAAAGGACTCCTTAGAAGGTGAGCGCTGCCTCACTCGGCCTCTCCCTAGATCAGCTCCTCATCTGCCCCCCACTGGGCCCTGCCTTTGTCTCCTAGCTAGAGGAGGTCCTGTAGGTGCCACCGTTGCCGGTCCAAGCTGAAAAGAAGAAAGGAAAGGAGAGTGCAGATAGTTATAAGATGACAAACAGAGCTGGAATGACATGACTATAAACTAGGGGCAAAGCTTACCTCAAGCCCGTGAGCAGCTAGAGTGGTCTGACTTCGTTGCACCATGAGGAGTAGCCGATCGATGGTCCGCGCAGGGTCATTTGCAAATGCCCAAGGCACCTGCAAAAGATAGAGCGGAGTTTGAGAAATATAGCCAAAAATAGAAGTAATAAAACAAGATGAAGTACAGTGAGTGGAAACAATAAAGAAATGTGTACCTGCTCAATGCCTGGAGTGAACACTATTCGATGGTCCCTTTCCTCGATCTCATCGATCGGAATCTACTTGAGCACCCCGTTTGGGCACATGTATGTGATCTCTGTGGGAATCATAGGAAACCTAAGAATAGGAGGAATGGCAGGGGCACCTCTAGCAAGGGTATCACAAGCACCAGCCACAGCATCCGTGACCTCCAGAACAGCACAGGCAATGCCCGGGGTGAGAGGCGCCATCACCTGAGTGTGCAAGAAGGTAGTGAAGTCGCCGGCCATATGGTATCTATCACTGTCCTCTCCCTCCATCAAGAGGTCGATCGTAGGTCCGTCCTATATCTCATCAACTATCCTCATGCCTGGAGGAGGAGGATGTAGAATGTCTGGATCGGCAACTCCTCTGGTCTGATGAATGAACCTCTCCCCCATATAATAGGCCCGACCAAAGGTCCCCTCAAATAGAATCCTCATCGTGGAGGCATACTAGGTAGCAGCATAAGTCGCTCTGGACGCTGGGAGGATGCCCGCCTAAGGATGCCAATCAACTTGTGAATCAGTGTAGTGTCAGATGTCAGTGCAGTGCCAGATATCATTCAGTGTCAGAAATCAGTGCAATGTCAGAAAATCAGTGTATAATGAGCAAAACAGTGCAGTGGTAGATGCCAACAGTATGAGGATGCTAGTACAGTATGGGAATAGTGATATGGAATGCAAAGAATGATATTGTGTTACCTGGTCTGCAGTGATTGTATAAAAAAAGTGGCGAAAGTATGGGAAGGTCTGATCTACTAGGTGGCGGCATTTGAACCATGAGTTGTAGTACCGAGAGCGGGGTATTGACAACTCAATCAGCTTCACTGGGACCGGAGCTAGAGTGGTGAAATACGTGTAAACCTAGAGCTGTAAACATATGAGCATGCATAAAGAAGATGAGCTGATATGAAATGCAGAGTAAAGGGGAACAGGAAATGCAAAGTATAGAATGCAAAGTTGAGGAAAAAAAAGTAAAGGGGTGAGATGCCCTTATGTTGTGGATGTATTTTAAGTCTTGTTTTGCTTATACCAAGTCTGTTATAATAGTTTTGAGTTGTTTCCATTGTGTTTTCTTTTTATCAAGTTACATATTTTATCCAGTTATAAGTTGTTATCCGATTCATGAATCAAGCACAAGTCTCTGTAAGATTCTTATGCAATTGTTGTCCATTCGCCTACAATACAATTCGCAAGAAGGTGATCATCCACAAAAAAAAAAAAAAAAACT
>NW_021035249.1:0-10341 GCF_004153795.1 Camellia sinensis
AGAACTCGAAAGTCATAAGATGACGAGATTGAATGTCAAAGCCCAGAGACGACCCATTTTTGACAAGGCCAAAGACTTAGACAAACATACAAGATAACAATAAGATGCGTCCGTAGGCAGGGGCTAGATGCAAATGTCATGCACGATGCGGAACATAACTTATGATTATGCAAAGAGGGCTGGAATGAAGCATTCATGCAAAATAAATACAACATTTTAAGCAAGCGAATAAGAAACAATAGTCTCACACATTCCAATAGAAAGGATGTAAAAAAATTATAATTCTCACTACGTCTCACGCGGAGAAAGCCAAAAGCGACTACCAAGAATACCCAGAGTCTCAAACACAACACTTGTCAGCGTATCACACGCGGGAGAGGGGAAAACAACATCTCTCAACGTATCACACGCGAGAGAGGAAAGGTACACCTCTCAGCGTATCACACGCGAGAGAGGAAAGGTACACACAGTGCAAACACTGAGTTGTATAAACATCGGAGTGCGTCCCAATACTTCTAACAAGGGTATAGCGTAACACCGAGCGCACCCGGGTGTTTCTAACCAACAAGGTAGTATAAGTGTCGGACACACGTCCCAAACACTTCTAACTAAAGGAGTGGTATAAACGTTGGGCATACCCGAATGCTTCTAACCAAGACAAGACGAACTCAAAGGACAGGAAAGGTCTCACCTGGAATTCCTCTGAATGAAACGCACATCCAATATCGCCTAGTTGTGCCAACTTCAAATGAACCGTACATACAATATCGTGCCTGCAAAGGAAAGAAGCTTCATAGATACAATGCAATAAGAACGCATGTTCCATGCAAAATCAACAGCATGTCCTATGCTAACTTCCAAATGCACATTCCATGCGGATATAAGGAGTGCATATTCTATGCAAGTATGAGAAATGAAAATTCTATGCAAACGTGGCGGATGCATGTTCCATGCCATATCAAGACGCGTATTCTATGCAAAAGTGAGTGATGCATATTCTATGCGAAACAACAAAAATGCAATATAATCATGAATGCATATTCAATACAAAAATGCACATGCTATGTAAGCGTGATGATGCATGTTCTATGCAAAAGTGAAAGAGGCATATAACATATGCAAAAATGAAAGAGGCATATAACAAATGCAAATCTCGTGAACGTGACAAGAACGTTGTAAAAACCACTCATTCAAACACAATTTTCGAATCAAGCAATATGCAAAAGGATACGAAAAGGATACATTTTGTGTATATCGAGTGCCACACACAGGAAACACGATTCAAGGTCACCACGGAGGCTGCTCAAGCTTCAAAAGGTGTATTTTCTTGCACTTTCTTGAGAGACGAGGGTACAAATCAACAGAAAATCCCAAACAAGGGCATTGAAGGTCCATCGACCACAAGGTGGAGCCATCGGCCACCAGAAAACTCCATCGGCAAACAATTTGGCCGATCGGCCAAAAGCGGCAAATTCGGGGCAGTTTTGTCCATTTGCCCCGGGTTTTTAAGTATAGGGTTCCAAACCCTATTCTTTCACTTCCTCATTGTCGAAAACATCCCCCTCTCTCTCTAGATCACTTTCCTCCCTCCCCGATCCGAGCTTCAAATGCGCTTTTGATCATCCCACAAACATTCGATTCGCGAAACCCTCGTTGTTTCAAACACTTTGAACCGATTGGAAAGTGACTTTGGTGCCTCTTTCTTGATTTCCTTCACTTGGGTTTGTTTCCCCTGAGTTACCCTCGATCTTCGTGCCTTCTTCCGCACTTTAACCTTTTCTTCCATTTTTTACCCCTTGGAGTTGACTTTCGGTTGACTTTTGGCATTCTTGCCCATTTTCCATACCTTCGACCATTTTCTCACTCTTCTCGAGATGGCGGATGATATTCCATAGGGTGGGGCTCCTTCAGGGATGGAGATGGATCCTGAGTTTGAGCCCTTGCTGCTCAATGTTCGGCTTTTCGATCCAGAGTCTTATCACCCTGACATACATGTGTTGCCTCCCGACAGTATTCACCAGTTCAGGAGCTTCGCGTGAGGTGCTCCAGAGGACCTCCTGCTACGCGAGCCGGAGTCACACTTATCCTACGGCGCTACTGAGGTATATTCTTCCTCTCTACTTTATGCAATGTAGGTCATATATCTTGGATAGCCAATATCACCGTTCGTCTGATTAACCCAAACACATTTGTATATCACATACCTAGTTCATTCTGAGCACATTCATGCATGATACTTATGTCAACCCAAACATATGTACACACTGCATTTCTATCAATTTCGAACACATACATACACTGTATTTCCTGACACTGCTTCGCATCTATTTGTCTTTGAACACAAGGAGATTCCAATGCCTTCCGGGGGTATGGGAACACCATTGCACGCGACTGGTACATCGAGCTACCTGGTAATGTACGCCACATCGTCGGTCAGGCCGGTTTTGGCGTATTCTGCATGGGACTCTCGCGCCTCACTGCAAGTCGGCCTCTCCTAGGCGTGCTAGTGGAGAGGTGGTGGGACACCACCGATTCCCTCCACCTTTCTACAGCAGGGGAGATGACCATGACTCCTTTCGACTTCTCCATGCTCAACGGCATCGGAGTAGGGGGTGATCCGATCCCTTTCAACACCGACATGGGCAAGTGGGACGCTGCCCAGATCTTCTTACTCGGCACTCGACCACCTCTCTCCCCCTACCAGGGTTCGTGAGATATTCATGGTTCACTGACCAGTTCAGGAGGCAGACACCGACGACCCGAGAGGAGGTCGAGCACTACGCCCGGGGGTTCCTCATGTTCATGTTGGGCACTACTCTATTGGTCGATTGGGCGAACACCGTTGGCCTCTACCCCTTGAGCGCACTGGCGGACGTGACTCGCATCCGGTACTATGACTGGGGTGGCGCAGGCCTGGCCACACTATATGGATACATGCGTTCCTCATCTCGCCGGAGTGGACACCTGCTAGGAGGCTACTGGAGAGCCTGGGAGGTACATCTTTCCCTTCTGCTTTACAGTTTTGCTTTACATTATCTGTACACCACACACACTACATAACACGCAATCTGCTTTACACTGGTTGTACACTGCACACACTACACAAGACACTGCACATCACTCTCTGATTTCTGCTTTAACTGTATACTGCTTTACTGATAAACATAGTCATTATCACCCTTTTACATTCTGTGATTGTGGGTATATGCCTACTTCCCGAGGCTTGCTCCAGAGCCGGAGGTAGAGATGCCCCCTATGGTTCCATATTAACATCGGTATGACGGGAGATGCCAGTGGAGGCTGCGAGAGTCTTTCTTATTCTTCTGCCGATATTTTGACACTGTAGCCACAACGGAGGTATTTCAAACCTTACAGTTGATCTAAGTTTTGCTTTATATCGCACTTTTGATAACAGATTGCAAATCACCTGGCAGCCCTGGGCAATGCTGCCTGACGCAGTTAGAGACCAGTTCATGGGCGCTCGGGAGACTGTCCGATTCTGGGTTTTGCTTGAGGGTCCAGTGTGTTGGGCATGGTACTTGGCAGAGCACTTCTTGCGACAGAGCCTCGGTTTTCCTGAGCAGATAGTCCTGATGCCGCCTCCCACGCACATGAGGCAGATAGCGACGTACACCCCATAGGAGATGACCAATTTCACGATCAGTTAGGATGTTGACTTCTTCAGGCTCGAGGGTGACTACACCGCCTTCATCGAGACATATCTCATGCCGCCATTGGCCAGTGTTCACCGAGGTGAGAGAGAGAGATTTGTAGCCCCAACAGGAGGAGTGGGAGCGTCGAGGGTGACTCAGGCCCATGGCAGGAGGGGTTCCCGGAGGGGACAGAGGGCGGAGTGACCAGACCTGCCCACTACCATGACCTGCCGAGAACGGGCTAGAGAGACTTATTAGATACCCATCGCTCCTCCCCCGGCTGATCATGAGCTCGTCGTAGTTCGAGGCTCGACCCCGGTATATGCTATACTTTGCATTATGTACAATCATTTCATTTCAGTTGATATCTTGCAGATTACTAATTACCTCAACACTTTTGCAGGCTTCCATAGAGTACACTGGGCAGGCTCTGGAGATATCGGCTTCGGTGATGGGGATGCTACAGAGGAGCATGGACCTGCTCAGCATTTATGGTATTCCAGTAAGTACTTTCAACTTCCGTCCCAAAACCCTCTATAATCTGCTCCATACTCATCTGATGCATTACATTGTCAACACTGCATTTGATACACCACATTCACATACCACTCATGGCACCGATACACTGCATCTCATATACTGGCCACGGTCCTCATATACTGTAATCATACACTGCTCACGGCGTTCATATACTCCTCACAGCAGTCACACACTGTAATCATGCACTGCATTTGATACCATACTCAGCTTCGCATAGCATAACTGATGCACTTGCCAATTTGTTCTTTTCAGGCCCCATTCCGGATACTGGCCACAGCGGGTGCCTCAGTGGGACCTTCAGTGCCTACTTCCTGAGCGGCAGGGGGAGCGGGACGAGGGACTTCAGCGCGTAGCCGCAGCAGAGCTGGGTGTGCTCACTCTGGGAGTAGTTCGCGGGCGCCTGCCCCAGATGACGATGAGTCCGACGAGGAGGCATTGAGTCCATAGTCAGAGTCATCTCAAGATGGAGATGTGATTGGAGACGGCTCGGGTTCAGACTCTGGTAGCGGAGCTGACGGTGGTGGTTCCGGGCCTTCGTCGAGGAAGAAGGCGAGAAGGGGTTCCTACTCTTGAGGCGACTAGCGCCGATTTTAGATGTTTTGTTTTTTGCTTTATTTTCCTTTTTGCTAGTAGTTTTTTGCACATTGTACTGCGTCAGGCAGATTTGTGTTCTTTAAAACTTTGTACTTTTGCAAAAGAAAACATGATGGAATGAAAAATAACTTTTTATCGAAAAAGTGTTACATTTGTACATTCTAAGCATCGCATCGCATCACATAACAATGTAAATGAGATTGAACTTTGTTTGAAAACTAAACACTCAAATTGCATTACCTTAATCAGGTAGTGAACCAACTAACAACTGAAAGGACAAAATAACTCAATAAGCAAAAACGAGACTTGACATGCTAACCAAATGTAACTACAACTCGATAAGCAAGACAAGAACTTAACAATCAACGCAAAATACAACTCGACAAACAAAAACACAACAACTCGATAAACAAATCGAAGTAACACAGGCACGACTTCGCAAAATCGTCACAAAAAGGCATTTGAGGTGGAATAAGACATAAGTTGTCAACTCCTCCAAGACATGGGTAGCTCAAAGAGCAAAGGAGGGGCCATCAGCCAAGGTGGAAGGTCATCAGCCACCATAAAGAGTCAACGGCCAAAAAAACTAGCCAATTGGCTAAAAAGATGGTCGGTCGGCCATAAAACTTAGCCGGTCAGCCATCAATGTAGAAAGTGCCCAGATTGTTGACACATGTCTTCCACTCAACACCTTATCTTCTACAAAAGCCCCAGCTTCGTAGTTTCTCCATTTCAACTCAGTTTTTGCACCAAATGGAGGCATTTCTGGTACAAAATCTCACAAATTGGATTGCTAACTTGGATGGCTTGAAAAAGCTGAATTTTCGGGGCTTCGGAATAAATGCACTATTCACGTTGAGCCACACTCCGCTGCGTTTTCCGTTTCTTCATGCCGTGGCAAGGTGTTGGAATCCGGTTACGCACTTTTTTAGCTTTGGCGGACAGGAGATATGTCCCACTTTTGAAGACTTCCAAGCTTTGATGGAGTCCGAACGTGAGGAAGAGATCTTGCCCTAATTCCGTTTTAGCCATGTCCAGGTCTTAGTACGGATGTGCGGGCTCACTTTGCAGGACGCTTGGTCTTTGATCTGCGATGAAGAACTGGACATTCCGAGCTTGATTCGCCGTTTTTCTGATGCCGGTGACCGCGGTGATCATCACTGGAAGGGTTTTCGGCGACATGCCCTCTGCTTGTGCATGTTGTCTCATTTCATGCTTGCCCCAAGCTCCGGAGGACCTAGTGTCCGTTTGATTGAGGTTGCCGAGGGCTTGAAAGAGGTCAAGAGCTGCATCGCCATGACACTAGCTGAGACGTTGATGGATTGGGATGCTTTCCATCGTCGAGAGACGACTAGATTTGTTGGGAGTCTACTACTGCTGCAGGTAATGTTTTCCACCCTATCTCACATATATTTCTCACATCACTCGGCCCTCAGGCTCAGTTTTTCCCTCAAAACCCTTTTCTCACTTTTCTCTCCACATACACCTCTCTATTCTTTAATCTCTCATTTTTCATCCCTCCCCATATATGGTTGATGGATAAGTTGAAGATTGTGGACTCATGCCTAGCATATTTAGCTCACAGTTATTTTTTTCGGCAACGTCTAGTCGATGCCCCTGATGAGGGATGGTGGTGCGAATAGATGTGCAGTCTGTTTGCTGTCAACATTGCTTGGCGCTGCCCCTGGCTCAATTTACCAGCGATGAGCTACAACATGACTCGCCAGCCCGGGATTCAGCTGATCGGCCTAACACACTGTGTCTCCTACTTCCCATTTCGATTCAGGCACCAATTTGGGCATCATCAGACTTGTCCGGAAGAAGGGATAGAGTACCCTACTGCATTTCCAGTCCGAGGCGCACAACTAGCTCGGTATGCCACAACATGGAGAACGAGAGAGCTTCTGGCCCCCGCTCCCACTTTCAGTTGCACCCTCTCTGATGAGTGCATAGCTTGGCTCGATGAAGAGGCGTATGTTGGGCCTACTTTGGCGTCAGAGGCTTCCACAAGCTCTGGGAGGGGGCACAGGAACACCTGACTATGCCCCGAGCTTATTTTCTTTAATCAGTACTTTCAAGTTTTCTTTATGAATATAATAAAAAGCAACTTCAATTTGTATTCAAGAGTGTGAGAACTCTGTACTGCAATCAATGTAATTGAAGGTTGTGGGTACTGAAAATTTTCCGTTTGGTCCAAAGATGGTCTAAGTTGTAAAAAGATTAATTTGAGCAAAATCAACTTTTATTAAAACTTTTCAAAACCATTTTCGATAGAGATCACAACTGGACACGCCCGAGATCTACCACTGAGATGTACAACCCCGAATCCAGCAACTGGAAAGTTGTCCCTAGTCTGAATAGCACTGCACTGGAGATCACAACCGAGCTCTTGAATGCAAAATAGACAGAGATGGCCAACATGATCACACGAACAAAGTTGATTTGGAAGTGTTTATAGCTGGACTTCAGAATGAAGTTGCCTACGTATCCCAAAGATGGGAATCAAGCCTTACGTAGTTCGGTTCAGGTTTACTCGTGTATTAACACTCTCCTTTTGCGCTCTAACTTTTGCCAAGGCCGCCCTTTTCTGGGTTTTCAACGTTGCGAGCTTAGTTTTTATTATTTCAAATTTTTTATGCTCTAACTTTTGCCTAGGTTGCCATTTCGGGTTTTCGGCCTAGCGAGCCACTCTGGGATAGTATTTCTTCAACTTGTCCATGTTGATCGGCTGGGAGAACTCTAGGCCATCTAGGTCCATCAGAACGACAGCTCCACCTGACCAGATAGACTTGATGATATAAGGGCCAGTCCAATTGGGCCTGAACTTGCCCCTAGGGTCGTGGATGGGAGCTCGGTTGTCTTTGAGCACTAGATCCCCCTCTTTCAAATTCCTGGACTTAACCTTCTTGTTGAAAGCCTTGGAAATTCTTCGTTGATAACCTTGGACGTGATACAGTGCTTTTAGCCTTCTTTCATCAAAGAACATGAGTTCTTTGAACCTGCTTTGCTGCCAATCTGCCTCAACTATCTAACACTCAGCCAATACCCGTAATGACGGAACCTCAACTTCGATAGGCAGAACAACCTCCATCCCATAAACCAAGTAATACGGAGTTGCCCCAGTAGAAGTTCGAATTGAAGTCCGGTAGCCCCAAAGAGCAAATGGCAGCTTATCTGGCCAGTCCCTGTAGTTTTCCACCATCTTCGACAGAATGTGCTTGATGTTCTTGTTGGCGGCCTCAACTGCTCCGTTGGTTTGTGGCCGATGTGTAGATGACTTATGAAAAGGCACGTTGTACTTCTCCAACAAGTCGATCACCTCCTTCTTGAAGTGGGAACCATTATCCAAAATATTCTCATTCGGGACCCCGTAGCGACAGATGATGTTATTTTTGATGAACTTAGCGACATGCGATGCCTTCGACACCGCGTAAGATTGGGCCTCAACCCACTTCGTAAAATAGTCTATCGCTACCAGAATATACTCATGCCCGTTGGACCCCTTCGGAGTGACAGCCCCAATTACATTAATCCCCCAGACTGAAAACAGCCATGGCGAAGTCATGTTGTACAGCTTCGACAGTGGAATATTCATGCGGTTTGCATGGATCTAACATTTATGGCATCGCCAAACAAAGCCAATACAATCCTCTTCCATGGTGGACTAGTAATAACCCTGTCTAAAGATCTTCCGGGTTAGCATCACTCCGTTCATGTGTGCTCCGCACTCTCCTCTATGGATGGCCCCCATCAGGCGCTTAGATTCTTCAGCATCAACACACAGTTTGTGCATCCCGAGATGACCCCTCTTGTACAGTTTACCCCCGCAGACAATGAACTGAGCAGCCATTCTTCGAATTGCCCTTTTATCTTTGGCATTTGCTCCTGGTGGATACGCTTCCTTTTCCAAGAAGTTCTAGATGTCGTAATACCAGGGATTCTGATCTTGTACCTCATCTATGGCAGCAATCAGCTCATACGCCGGCACGAATCTCTATTCAATGATGATCGGACGTATCCGGACTCCGAAAGAGGTGTCTATCATGGAAGATAGAGTTGCTAATGAATCAACGAACCTATTGTTCTCTCTTAACAGATGGGTGAAATTCAGTTTCTCAAACCGAGGAATCAGAACGTCCAAGGTCTGGTGATAGATTCTCATCTTTTCTTCTTTAACTTTCCAATCTCCTTTAGCTTGAGATACAACAACAAGGTTCGAGTCCCCGATGACATCCAACCGTTTTGCCCCTAGTTCTAGGGTGGCTTCTAGTTCAGCAATACATGACTCATATTCTGCCTCATTGTTCGACACTTTGAACCGGAGTTTGAATACTAGAGGTATGCGGGAATTGTCAGGTGCTATCAGCAACACCCCTATCCCATACCCGTATTAGTTTGACGCTCCGTCAAAGTACATCGTCCAAGTCTCTTCTTCAACATATAGAATGGCCTCGTCTGGGAATAGATATTCAACTGTTACATCCCCTTCAACTGGGTGATCGGCTAGGAACTCCGCTATTGCTCTCCCTTTCACTAACTTGCGCGTCATATACTTCAGATCAAATTCGAAAAGCAGAAGCAACCAATGGGCTAGCCTACCCGTAAGTGCTGGTTTCTCAAAGAGATATTTGATGGGATCTAATCTCAAAACCAGTATTACAGAGTGATCTAACAGGTAGTGCCTCAGCTTCCTGGTAGCCCACACCAACGCCAGACAAGCCTTCTCCAGCAGAGTGTAGCGAGTCTCGTAATCTTGCATTTTCTTGCTCAGGTAGTAGATAGCCTTCTCCACTTTGTCCTCAGACTCCTATGCAAGCATGCAGCCCATTGTCGTTTCAGACACTGATATGTACAGAATCAACGGTTTCCCTGGCTCAAGCAGTGACAACACAGGTGGGTTCTGTAAATATTGCTTGATCTGCTCGAAAGCAACTTGGCATCGGTCGTCCCATTAGAACTTCTTTCCTTTCTTCAGGAGACCAAAGAGTGGTTAACTAGTCAAGGTTAATTTCGCAATAAACCGTCTTATGAATTGCACTTTACCTAGAAAGCCTCGCACCTCTTTTTCAGTCCTTGGTGGTGGCATTTCTAAGATGGCCTTCATTTTAGAAGGATCGACCTCGATACCTCTTTGTGTGATTAAGAACCCCATCATTTTCCCTGCTGTAACACCAAATGTACATTTCTGAGGATTCAGCCGCAACCGATACTCTCTAATCCGTTGGAAGAATTTCTACAAGGCGGTGTAGTGGCCCTCTCTTTCCTTGGACTTGACAATCATGTCATCCACGTACACCTTAACCTATTTATGGATCATATCGTGCAAAATTGTGGTCGCAGCCCGTTGATATGTAGCCCCAGCGTTCTTCAGCCCAAACGGCATCACCCTATAACAACAGGTTCCCCACGGGGTGGTGAAAGCAGTCTTCTCCCTGTCTTCAGGTGCCATCAAAATCTGATTGTAGCCTGAAAACCCATCCATGAACAAGAGCAGCGCATGCCCAGCAATGAAGTCCACTAATTCGTCGATATGCGGCAGAGGAAAGTCGTCCTT
>NW_021035251.1:0-15358 GCF_004153795.1 Camellia sinensis
GTCTTCCTAAGCACCTTGAAGAATGGGAGGCACTTGTCAATTGCTTTTGAGATGAAACAATTGAGGGTGGCTACTCTGCCAGTAAGCCGAATCACTTCCTCTTCGTTCATAGCATTGAGGCCCTCAATGATCATGGCCTCTTTCATTCTAATTTTCTTTAAGGAGGCAACATAACATTCCTTGGCAATGGTTTGTTCCCCTCTTATAGTACTGACCCCTTGCTCGGTCAAAAATTTCATTGCCAAGTGATATGCGGAGGTCATAGCTTAGAAGGCATTGAGAGCTGTGAGAATTATGTTGTAAGTGGAGGGACAATCAATAACCAAAAATATAAGGGTAGCCTGCTTGGGGTATTCCCTAATGGTGATTGAGACATCAATTGACCCTATGGAGGTCAATCGGTCGCTTGCAAGGCTAACTAAGGAGGTCTGCAAGGGCGACAACTTTTCTTCCCCAATTTTAAGTTTCTTGAAAACATTGAGGAAGATAATATCAGATGAGCAGCCGTTGTCAACAAGTACACGTTTGACTTTGTAGTTGGAGACAAGAGAGGAAACGACATCATAAGGGTATCAGACTTCTGTGCAGTCTGAATACCTGAAAGCGATGGGTTCCGACCACTATTTGTGCTGCTTATGGGGTCAGTCTACCGTCTTCACTTTTTTATCTGACCATTGTCTGATCTTTCTGAGCTCGGCTCACTATGCTGATCATAATGGTCCGCTGCATGTGAGTTTTTCCGTAATGACTCTGATCTCGCCCAGCGGAGATTGGGGTCCTCCTTGAGCTTGGGGTTGTTGTTGGGCTCTATCATTATTCTGCCTAGGCTAGTCGGCTTGCCTTGGGGAGTCTGTCTATCATTTCGCCTCTACTGGTTGATTCTCATCCTCTGATGGGATCGAGCAGTGGTGAATTGACTTAGGCGACCCTGTTTGACCAATTTCTCTACCTGATCCTTGAGATTAATACACTCCTCAGTGTTATGGCCATGGTCGTGGTAGAAGCGATAGTACTTAGACTGGTCTTACCTGGCTAAGGGCGTCTTTAAAGGTTAGGGCCATCTAAGGTGTGGTCATGCTGTATTTGGTTTAAAACTTGTTCCATTGGCAAGTTGAGAGGGGTATATTGCTCGAATCGGCTGGGGGGCCGACAGAGGGTCAGTCGGTCGGAACGTAGATATTGGTCAGAATAACAGGAAGGTCAGCCGGGGTATTGGGAGTGTATGGGCTTAGTCTCTTTGTGTCTTTCTTTGGATTGTGAGGGTTTGAGAGTCGAATCTTGGTGGGCCGCCAAAGAATCTTCAGCGTTCATGTACTTTTGAGCTTTGGCTAGAAGGGTCGCAGGGGGTTTTTGAAGAGGAAAAAAAGAAATCTAAAGAATGTAGACTATCCATAAAGGCTGTTAAGATGACCCTGTCGTCATTCTCCTTAACTTGTAAGGCTTTTGTGTTAAAGTGAGTGAAGAAGTTGCGTAGAGACTCTCCTTCTGTTTGTCGGATATTCAACAACTAGGTCACCGGACGCCATTGCCGTTGCGCACCGATGAAATGACTCAAAAAAGACTTACTTAGTTGGTTAAAAGAGGTGATAGAGTCAGGCTTAAGATGACTAAACCAAAGTCATGTCAATCCCTTTAACGTGACTGGAAAGGCACGACACATGATCTCGTCAAGGAAAGCGTGAAGGACCATGAGAGTCTTGTAGGCCTCTAAGTGATCAACAGGGTTAGCGGTGCCGTCGAAGGCGTCGATCGACAGCATCTTGAACTTTGGAGGTAGAGGCTTATCCCTGATAGAGGCGGTAAATGGGGAATCAGCTGTAGAGGATGGCTTAGACTACATGTTTTGCATGACCCCTTGCAATTAAAGCTTGACAACGTGTAGCTTCTCATTCCAAACTAGAATGTTATCTCCTCTAGTGAGAGGGGGGGAGAGGTTGGACACTGCTAGCTTCTCTTTCATGAGCGACATAGAGGTGTTGCCACGGGTGATTATGGAAAGGTTGAGAGTCATTTGGATTTAGATGCGACCTTTACGAGGGGAATGGCAGGTCATTTGGGTTGCTTAGGTGTTGAGCTTGTGGAACGAGGGTGGAAGGAATGGGTCTTGTGATGCATGCTGCTAATTAGAAAGATAGTTTTGGGCTTGATTGTGGTTCAAGGGGATAACTTGTGGTGGTGGAGGTAGAGGGACGAGTAGTTCACGTTGAAGTAAAGCATTGATCAAGGCTTGGTTTTGCTTTGCCAGGTTGTTGATACTATTAGTGAGCTCTGTGAAATATGGAGGTGGGTTGTTTGGGCTAAAGGACTTGATTTGAGGGTTCCCGGTAGTGTGCTGCAAAGCCATAGATCGCGTGGTAACATTCACTCCAATGCTTGAAGGTGAGTGAAAGGAGAACCGTTTCTAGTGGCAGTGAACACAACTGTCGCCCGAAAAAGTATTCCCACAGACGGCGCCAACTGATGATGCAGTTTGGTTGGCAGGAGACGGGTCAAACTGATCCAATGCTTCACAAGTTGACCGTCCTTCATCTTCTCAATCACACCTACAATAAGCCCAATAGGAAGGTTTTGAAATGAGGATGGTTCCTTGTTGTGAACCCTCCGATGATCAAGTTAGATTGATAATACAAGAATAAGAACTTAGAGAGAATACTGAGAATAGAGAGAGAGAGTTACTTGTTATCAAATGTTCTTCAGAAGCTTTCTTATATCTCTTACTAATCATTTCCTTATCCATTAAAGCCGTCTCATTGGCCAAAAGTCTATAGCCTATTTGTCGTCGGTCATGGTGGTTTCACTATTTCCCAAAGTGAGAGGTTTTATTGCATTTAATGCCATGACAGTTTCATTTAATGCTTGGCATATAGGTTCAATAACTCTGTAGAATCTTTGTTTGCTACGTGGCTACCTCCCTACCTGACATATGTCTAATTACAACTGGGCCTGGACCAGTGCAGCTTCCCTATTGGGCCTGCTGTTGGGCTGTAACTGCTGAGCTTTGACCAAGTGACTATTTGGGCAACCCAAGACAACAACCGTGGGTTGGGCCCTCATGGGCCATGCCCATCAGATTGTAATATTGGAAGTTTCATTTTGATATATATAAAATTATTCATTTCAAAAGAAGAAAATTGCATAATTTCATACTTTTTTAGTCATTGTCGCACGCCTGGAGGGTACCTGAGCACGTTAAACAGTTTGGGCCCTCGATTTATTTGATTTAGTCTCACGAGTTCTATGTGAAACATAGATGAGAGTCCAGATCATACAACTTTTATAGAAAATCCATTTTAGTGCAAAACCGTTGCCAGAAATGGACTGCATCACCAAATCTTTAAGTCTCCACCTTATCTCTTGGAAAAATTAGGAAACTCGGATGTCTTGGTTTAGAACCTTAGGTATGAGGAGGGAAGGTCATTAATTGAGCACCCTTGCTCACCCAATCAAAAGATCATCCTTTACTAAATCATGATACGAGTTTTATTGACTTTATATGTTCATATTCCAATTATTTAATAAATGCTAAAATTATTATGTGAAACAATCAAGTATAGACTGCGTCATTCATTTTGGAACATTTGATTTCATGTATTTTTGAAATTTTTTTGAATAATGTACAACTCAAAAGAAACTAAGTTCACAAACACGAAAATTGATATTATTCTAAATTGAACAATACAACCTCCATCCACTGGCATTTATAGAGATATATCACTTAAACAAGTAGCTGCATGGTAGGATGCTTAGACATAGTAAGAAAAATACTCACAAGAGGGATGCTAAAGTATAAACACTTACATAGTATTTACTGGCGTCTTGTGGAAAGCTGCAAAAAAGAGTTAGGGAAATATGCATGATCCTAGATACAAAATTCTAATGCAATACATATACAAAAATACAATTAAAAATCCGGCTACTAATACATGACATGTGAATCATTTCAACACATAAGGTAGCGCATAAAATCACATAGAAATTGATTAAACCCACAGATGCAAATGAGTCAAATTTAAATGCTTGAAATATGGATGCAAAGCATGAGTATGATAAAAAAGAAAATATGATATTATTTACAACTATAGAAAGTGAGTAAATAAAAAGGATAGAAAAACAAAAAAGTAGAGAATGGACATTATTACAACAAGCTAAATCTAACAAAACATACAAACAATTTATTTACACTATCTAAGGATAGGTGTGAACGCGCCCGTGAGGGCCTCATGCCACAGTTCGAACTCAAATGTCACGGTTCTGAATCTAATCCCGCAAAGTGCAATGCGAGACCGATAAATCACCAAAGAGTCCAAATCCGGCAAATCGTTTTGGAAAACTGATTTTTGAGAAAGAAGTGCCAAACATGAACTGCTTTGCCAGATACAGAGTCGCCACCTAAATATTTTATTTTTGGGGAAATTTAGGAAACCCTGACTCGTTGCCTAAGGCCACGTGTCCGTCATCACCGAGCTTGGTTCGCAAACCGAGGCAAAGCACACAAGAGCCCCGAAGTCCGGAGGCAAAGCTCGCAGCCGAGACTCTAAAACCTCAGGACGAGCACAATATGCAACATCACCGAGCGCTCAGTTGGTGACATCTGAGTCTTAAGGTCGGTCAAAAATGGGGTGTCTACAGTTACCCTTCTTTGATAGAACTCGGAAGTCAAGAAGTGACGAGAGTGAATGTCAAAGCCTAGAGACGACCCATTTTTGACAAGGCCGAAGACTCAGACAAACAGACAAAGTACAGACAAATAAATGGTTGCGCCCGCAGGCTGCCTACGTATCCCTTTGCAAGGAATCAAACCAGCGTAGTTCAAGGACAGGATAAAATGATATGCAGGAAGATTTTGATGATTGGACTTATACGTTACGCGAAGCCGGTTTGAAAATTGGACTTATACGCTATGCGAAGCCGGTTTGAAAATTGGACTTATACGCTATGCGAAGCCGGTTTAAAAATTGGACTTATACGTTACGCGAAGCCGGTTTGAAAATTGAGGATTCATGTAATGCACTACAATGTAGTGGCTAAAATACAATGTGATAGCTAGGAAAAAGGGAGGTACCTTACGGGGCAATTGGCAATGACTTACCTCGGCAATGTCCTACCTCATGCTGATGTGGGAATCTTCCTCTTCTTCTCAATTGAACCACAGGTACTACTTTTCTCCCTGACTATGGTTGCAGCTTTCCCTATTCTCCAACAGAGTGATAGACTAGGTTGGATCAGTATCCAGAATTGAGGCGCATACAGATGCTATCTCAATCTATGGGGCTGCCATACAGATTTCAAGCCAAGGAAGTGATCCCGAACCTTTGCGTTCTAGGCATAAGCCATTTGAACTCTAGTTTCCACAGTCTCAGTTGGTCTCCTAGGAACTCACCGCTAACACAGGCAGGTGGCTATACCAGACCGCCGGAAGTCGTTCGGGCACGACAAACACCAAAGGAATTGCACCTTTAGAGGATTTAAGGTCTCCTAGATCGGGGAGTGCACAAGATAGTGCGAATAAAGATGCAGGATTTAAGGTCTCCTTAGACCGGAGGATTTAAGGTCTCCTAGACCAGGTGAGTGTACAAATAAATGCAAGTGCGATGCGCAAAACAGCGCGAATGATGATGTAGGATTTAAGGTCTCCGTAGACCGAAGGATTTAAGGTCTCCTGGACCAGGTGAGTGCACAAGACAATGCGAACTAGAGGTGCACAAAACAGTGCGAGTAGGGTGAATGCATAAAGCAGTGTGATACGGGTAAGGTGCGAAAAGATAGCGTGATGCAATGCACTAACAAGTGCAGGTAAGGTACACAAAATAGTGCAATGCGCAAAATAGCGCGAGTGAAATGTAATGCACTAACAAATGCAGGTGGGATGCGCAAGATAGCGCGAATGATACAATGCACAAAATAGTGCAATACGCTAAACAGCATGATTGATTTGAAATGCACAAGATAGTGCGATGTGATATGCAAAGCACAGGACAGTGTGATTAAGGTGCGCAAAATAGCGCGAATGATAGGCTGCACAAAACAGTGCGATGCGCAAAATAGCGTGAATATAAACTGCACAAAACAGTGCGATTGAGGTGCGCAAAATAACGCGAACGATTAGAAATGCACAAAACAGTGCGATTGAGGTGAAATGCACAAGATAGTACGATGTGATATGCAAAGCACAGGACAGTGCGATTGAGGTGCGCAAAATAGCGCGAATGATAGACTGCACAAAACAGTGCGATGCGCAAAATAGCGTGAATATAAACTGCACAAAACAGTGCGATTGAGGTGAAATGCACAAGATAGTACGATGTGATATGCAAAGCACAGGACAGTGTGATTAAGGTGCGCAAAATAGCGCGAATGATAGACTGCACAAAACAGTGCGATGCGCAAAATAGCGTGAATAAGATGTGATGCACAAGACAGTGCGATGCGCAAAATAGCGCGATTGAATGCACAAGACGGTGCGATTCTTGGCATTTGTCCCTGGTGGATACGCCTCTTTCTCCAAGAAGTTCCAAATGTCGTAATACCAGGGGTTGTCGTCCTAAACCTCATCTACCGTAGTAATTGATTCATATGCTGGCACAAACTTCTGGTCAATGATGATCGGATGCATCCGGACTCCAATCGGGATGTCTATCATGGAAGATAGAGTTGCTAATGAATCTGTGACCCTGTTGTTCTCTCTTAATAGATGAGCAAAGTTTAGCTTCTCAAACCGAGGAATTAACAAGTCCAAGGTCCGGTAATACATCATCATCTTTTCTTCTTTGACTTTCCAGTCTCCTTTTGCTTGAGACACAACAAGGTTCGAGTCCCCGATGACGTCCAACCGTCTTGCCCCTAGTTCCAGGGCTGCTGATAACATCTGTTGCTGCTTGGACTGCCATTCTGACTTGAAGCAGGCTTACACTTGGGATCGAGATACACTCATACTCCAGAGAAACAGTGAGGCCTGAGAAGGTGCACTTGGAATGCAGTCTCGGATTTTGCTAAAGTTGAAACATGCTAAGATGCTCCAAATTTTCACTCTTTTCTTTTGCTCTGCAGTCTGGAACCTAAATAGCTTCAGATAGGTCCTTGTTTTACTATTCCGACATGACATGGGTTGAACCCTGCGGCTTTATGAAAGAACTGATCCTTTTTTGCACAAATGTGGAGAACGACATGGCACTCTGAGCACAAAACGATTTTTGAAATTGAAATGAGAAATGGGTTCTCAACCGGGTATTGAGCCTACAACTGACCACAGCCAAAACGACTCAACAATGGAAAACAAAGGTAGAACAACCTAAACACAACTCAACAAAGGAAAAACAATCTAAAATGACCTAAACACATTTGTTGACACTCAAACGACTTAAAACAAGAAACGAGACAAACAAAACACACAAACACAACACTCAGCTGTGTTACAAAGGCGAGAGACCTCTCGGTGCACAAGGAGCCAGTTTCTCCAGGTATTGTTTCCCACCTTTTCTCATTTGTGATTCTCACATCACTTGGCCCTCAGGCTCTGTTTTTCTAAAAAAAGCCATTTTCTCACTTTTTCTCTCAGCGCACATCTCTCTATTCTTCAATCTCTCATTTTTTATCCCTCCCCTGGGTAGTTGATTGGACAAACAGAAAGTTACGGGCTCTTGCCTCTAGCATTCCGCTAGATTCTTCTTCTTGTTCACAACAGTGAGTTTCTTCCACAGAGGGGTTGTGATGCGGCTGGATGTGCAGCAGATCTGTAATTGACAGTGGTTGATGATGCTCCACCGGGGAGTTTGGACGTGATTAGATCATTCCAGTTCGTGCTTTGCACTTGGCTTGATACCTCGCTGCTTGGAGGACGTTGAGAGCTTTCAGCCCTTTTCTGCTAACTTCAGTTATGCCCTCTTCTGGCGAATACGATGCCCTTTCTGGCAAGTAGAGGGCCCTTTCTGGAAAATGCATTGTCAATGAGGAAAAGACAGGAAGCCTGACTCAATTGTGCCCCTAGTTCATCAATTTGACCATTTTTTGTTTTGGCTTTCTAAAACAATTTTGATCAAAATGAGAGTTAGATTAACGCGCTTGTTCGATTTTCTGATTTGAAATCATGCAAGTTAGGCTATGAGCACTGAAAATTTTCCCTTTTTGGGGTCCAAGAAATGGTCCAATTTTGAAAAAATGGAATAATTTTTTAGAGAAAATTAGTCAACTTCATTAAAAATTCTCAAAAACTATTTTTGCAAACGGCCACTGCTCAACGAGCACGGAACCCGCTCTTGAGATGCACAACTTCAGATTCGAAGGAAAATTGCCCCTTGCTTGAGGGGAACTGCATGGCAACGAATAGTTGCCCCTTGTTTGAACGGCACCGCGGCGCATTGAATGGCAACGGAAAGTTGCCCATTGTTTGGATAGCACTGCAGCGCATTGTAGGCAGTCCTCAGAGTGACGAACACAACCAAATCCTCAGATACAGAGAAGACAAAGATGACCAGAACCATCACATGGACACAATCGAATTGTTTTACGGCTGGACTTCAGAATGAAGTTGCCTACATATCCCAAAGATGGGAATCAAGCCTTACGTAGTTCGGGGTTAAGGTACACTCGGGTATTTAACCTCTTCTTTTTATGCTCTAACTTTTGCCAAGGCGCCTGTTACGGGTTTTCGACCTTGCGAGCTTTGTTTTTCTTTTCTTTTTCAATTCTTTTCATTTCTTTTCTTTTTTATTTTCTTTTTTTTTGTTCTTTTCTTTGCATTTTTCTTCTTTTTTTTTCATTCTTTGCACTTTTCTTTTTTTTTGTTCTTTTTCTTTTTTTTTTCTTGCTCTAACTTTTGCTTGGGTCACCCTTCCGGGTTTTCGGCCCAGCGAGCCTCTCAAGAGTAAAAGTGTAGCTTTGTCCATGTCAAATGGTTTTGAGATCCCGAAGTCGTCTGAACCCAGGAGAATGGCTATTATATCGATTTGCAGAAGGATCCATCTTCGGCTCTTCGAGCACATCGGACGTTTTCGCCTCTAGTTCGAAGGGTGCTTCTGACCTAGCTTCACAAGCTTCTTTTGATGACATCTGGTCTTCTTGATCTGACTTTCTTGCCTCTTGTTCGAGGGCTGCTTTGAATCTGGCCACACAGGCCTCACATTGTAGTTGACCGTTGAACGTTCTGAATTTGAGTTCAAGGTTTTGAAAGCAGAGGGGTCGAGTCTCGAGGCTGAGAGCGATCCTAAGCTGCACAATCTCAAGAGCGATTCTACACAGGTCTTCGCAGGACCGCGCGAAAACATTTTTTGAAATCTTTTAAGAAAGCGACCAGTCGCTCGTGCTGAAGACAGTGTAGAACCAATCTGGATCAAGCCAGGATCCTTTCCAGTACTCACACTAACAAGCATGATTTCATTCATTAAGGGTTTAGTATGTCTCTCTTTCTCTTAATTGATCAAATTTTTGCAAAACCCGAGGAATTCCTTCCTCTTCGTTTTCACCGCAGTGTTCAAAAGGTTTTGAAAAACAAAACCCGAGGAATTCCTTCCTCTTCGTTTTCACCGCAGTGTTCAAAAGGTTTTGAAAAACTTAGGTCGATGTAATGAATTCAAGGCACAAAGGAGCAGGTGAGATGCATTGCCGTTTCATTCAAATCTTCTGGCACAACTGGCGCACGGCTGAAGCAAATACAAGAGTGCGAAAATCACTGCTGTTTCATTGAGATCTGTTGGCACAACTGGCTCCTTGGTAGAAACAGACTCAAAGAAAGCAAAAAGACAAACACGAAATAAAACAGTGATGTCCGAGGTAACACCTTTCCGGATCACCCGACCCCTATACAACAGGATTGACTCGATACGACAAGACAGACCTCAACTGACTCAGTATGAAAAGACTGACTCAAAACAAAAGGACAAACTCAAAACAAAACAACAAGACTGACTCAATACCCAAGCCAGAATGTAGCTTTTGCCAAATGCTCAAAATGGTGCATGCCATACGCCATATCTAGAGTAAATCGAGTGCCATCCGCAGGTAGTTCATCCCCCGATCACATGGTCATATTATCCTCCAAGTTCACCGATCTAGTGCCAATAGACTTTGCAGAGCTTGGTGCGACAATGACCCCGCTGTCAAATAAATCTTGTACTTCATGGCGAAGACGGAAGCAGTTGTCGGTAGTATGGCCAGTTTGCTGATGGAAGGCACAGTACTGGGCAGCGTCATGCATAGCCGGAAGAGGGTTCGGGAGAGGCCGAGGCTCAAGGGGTTTGAGATGGCCTTGTCCAACAAGGACTTGGAGAGCTTTGGACAAAGGCATATAGAGGGCATGGAAGACACTCTGACCTCGAGGTTGGTACTTCAAGGTTTGTGGATTTTTGCTGGACGCACCAGTAAAGGGATTGGCAGGTGTTGGCCTGGTTTGTTGATCTCTTCCGAGTGCAGGATTATAGCTGAGAGGAACGTTTCTAGTACGACGACCCTTTTCCCAGTTTTTCCCTTGATTCAGACTGCCCCTAACTTGAGTGGCAAAAGTATCATCAACAGTTTTTGCAACCACTGCAAGCACTTGCTCTTTGTTCAGTCCCTCGGCTTTCAAAGCCTCAACAGCCAACAGAAGATATTCCTGGAGATCCATGTCCTCCCCTATCTTGTTCTTTTCACTCGCCTCCACTTTGCCAAGGGATTGGCACTCCTCAAATGCAGCCCGTTCCAAGACTGGGGAGCCTTTTGACATGAACTCCCTGGTATGTGATGTGGTTGATGACGGAGCCAATGTCCTAGAGGCCAAATCTGTCACAGTTCTCTGAAGATCTTCGATCATTCTCTTCAGCTCAGAAGTAGTGGGTTCACGGGTTTGAAATGATTGAGGTTTAGGTGCACCCATCATGCATAAGTCCATGCTTTCTGGGATAAACACCTCAGGCCTGGGTAGATGGGCTGGGGTGATGTATATGCTGGGGTCATAGGTGGATGGCAGTATATGGATAAGATTGAGGTAGCCAGGAGATGTTTGGTCATTGGGGTCTAAAGGTAGAGCTATCGTCCGATTGTCGATGAGATTTTGGACCTCACGCCGAAGGCGGTAGCAACAGTCGGTGCCATGACCGCGTTGCTGATGGTACATACAGTACTTGGAGGGGTTATGTCTAGCTGGGAGTGGGTCAGGCAGAGGTTGAGGATCGAGGGGTTTGAGATACCCTCTTTCCATCAAGACTTTTAGTGCGCTAGTCAGGCTCATATAGAGAGGGGTGAAAGTTCTGCCCTGAGCTCGGGCTGGGCCGGCGGTTTGTAGGCTTGGATTGGCAAAAGGGTTGGCTGTGGCGACTGTATTGATTTCTGCGGGTTTGGGAATAGCGCTACTACCAGCATTGGCACTCCCTAAAATCACCCTCCTTGTCGCTTCACTTGTTCTGGGAATGATCCCACTGTTGAACGCATTCTCGATCTGAACCCCCAGTTCATGCAAACTTTTGAAAGTGTTCCCTTGTTTTGGGAATGATCCCACTATTGAACGCATTCTTAACCTGAACCCCCAGTTCATGCAGACTTTTGAAAGTGAATAGCGGAGCGACTATCAACTTTTGCAACATATCATGCTCAAGGTTTCGCACCATCGTCTGTACTTGATCCCTCTCAGAAGGGCGACGATCTGTCATTTGTGCTGCCTTTGCTCTCCACCTCGCAACGAATTCCACAAAAGGCTCTGTTGGGTTCTCGCGAGTTGCTTCAAGCTCTTGGATGATCATTTCAACTTGGGTATTGTAGGAATACTGATCGATAAAGGCCTCAGCCAGCTCTTCCTAGTTTTGCTTCACTTTATCCTCCAACCTAGCGTACCAAGTGGCTGCTACACCAGACAGGGTTCTTCTATACAGAGAGAGTTTCTGTGGCTTAGTCAGACCCATCGGCTTCAGGACATCCAAGAAAAGTCGGATATGTACCATAGGATCTCCAGACCATCCCCTATCTCCTCCCACACAACACAATGTATATAAACACATATCATATACATAATCAGATCAATACATAAAATTCATGTATTGTATCAACTGTCATATTCGATGACATACTCATTTGATTAGTTTTAGTTTGCCTAATCATCATGCATTGTCTATAACAATCACGACTATTCTCCACCGATAGCCCAAAGCAATTATTTCTAAACAGATAATAAATGCATCAACAGATAATTTATCCACATTTTCAAAAGTGAGCGATTAATAAATCCAACTTCACTATCCCATCTCATATTGAGCCAATTTTATTATTTTCAACTCAATTTCACGTTTTCATCATAAATGTCATTAATTACACCAATGGCCCAAATATACCCAAACATGGCATTTTTTCCTTTTTTTTTTCTCTCAATATTGACCCCAATGGTCCAAATATTATCAACAACATCAATATACTCATTTTGAAACCCAAATACACCTTTATGGTTCAAAAGAAACAAAACCCCTTTTTCTAAAAATTACACATTTAAAACCCTAACTTCCAAAATCCAAAACCATTTATACAAAAGCTCAATATTCATGTCAAAGCTCATAAAGATGAGTAGGAATCCCTACCTCAAGAGATGAAACCAATGGGGATGATGGAGAAATCTCGAAATGCTCCAAACCAAGAAATTTTCGGATGGATAGGTGTTCTCAGCAAGCTCTACACTTTTTACAAAGACACTACAAGAGTGGATCACTCTAACTAGATCAAACCCTAGAGAGAAGGTAGATCCTAGAGAGAGGAGCTCTCAAAAGAGGTTTTTAGAAAGAAAGAGAGAGAGAGAGTGAAAGTGAAAAAGTGATCTAAAAGTGACCCACCTGATATCTGATATATGTATGACCCGCTCGAGTGGAGAATAGGACGCTCGAGCGTTAAGCACAAAAACTGGACCCGCTCAAGTGCTAAGACACAACTGCAAAACACACCCGCTCGAGTGCAAAGGGAAAACCGTTCGAGCGTGGATTTTCCCATTCCAGTAATTTTACAGACAATGAACTACCCGCTTGAGCGCGAAGATACCCGCTCGAGTGCGATCCGCTCGAGCGTAAGAAAATCCGCTCGAGCGTGAAAAACACACCTGCAGAAGTTTTGCAGAGGCACGAAATGTTGAGAGTGTGTAAACCCCGCTCGAGCGTAATAAGACCCGCTCGAGCGGACAACCAAAAACCAAACTACGCTCGAGCGCAAAGGGACCCGCTCGAGCGTACCACCAAAATTCTAGGCAACAAGAAATGGGGCTAAAGCTCAACCAACCTGTTCAAAACACGCTCAATACATCCTAAAACTCAAACACACGGAATTAACGGATAATAACAAGATATACAACCACCAACTCCACGGAACCTAAGTCCGGAATGCAACAATCAAAGGAAGGGAAACCGGGATCGCTATAGTCCTAGTTCTCCTTTAATGCTTACATTAATAGATAGATTTGTGGTATTTTGAGTATATAAATGCAAAATCTACATTTTGAGCATATAGTGTTATATCATGGAAATTGGGGATTTAGGGTTTGAAGAGTTGGGGTTCTATTGTTGGGTTTAGATTATGGATTATGAACCCTAGGTGTATAATTAATTGGAAAATTGGAATAAAAAGTAAAGGTTTAAGAAGTTTGAATTTTTCTTGAAATTCTTGATTTTTCTTGAAAACCCTAAGTTGATTCATGATGATAATAATGAGTTTTCCCAAATTGAAAGTAGAATCATGAAATTGAGGCATTAAATTGTATATATACAAGTTTAATTGAATTTTGGAAGTGTTTGAAAATCATGTTAAAAATTAGCAATTGAACCTTATTTATGGATATTGTAAATCATGCTATGATATGAAATGAAATTTGGGAAAAAGGATTAGTTAATGATATGGATAACATGAGCCTTGGGATGAAATGATGAAATAAAAATTTAAGAGTACACCTTGAATTATGTTGAATTATATTTAGTGGTGTTGAGTTAAAATATGTTGAATTGTGGTGATTATGTGGAATTGTATTGATTATGTTGAAGTGTATTGATTATATTGAATTGTATCGACTATGTTGAATTGTGTTGAATTAAGTTGAGTTGTGTTGGGTTGCATTGAGTTTTGGTTGATATAAGAAGGGAGTTTTTCCCTAATTGGATCAAATTGTCATTTTGTATAAATAATTGAAATTGTCATTGTAAATTTGAAATCGGAGGATTATTAATGATGATGGTGGAGCTTGATATGCATTATCACTCCCACATGAGATTTTGGAAAAGCGTATCATTAAAGGAATTTATTTATGGGTTTAGATATATTTGTTTTGGGCTATCGGTGGAGGATAACTATGATTGTTGTAGAAATTGCATATTGACTAGGCAAACCGGACTATTTATAAATCATGCATATCATGGAGCATGCAATGGATTTTGAGGATTTAAACTGTATGTTTTGAAAAAATATTTTGGAAATTCTTGTGCTATGTTTTTAGGGCATTTGTTTCATTCTGAAAATCATGTTTTGGATCACATGTATTGTGCTAGTTAAAAAGAGTAAATAATATGATAAGTCTGAGAAATGGTTGTCATTGAATATGACTGTGTGTTTTAATACATTGTATATGTATGTTTGTTTGGGAGGAGAAAAGGGATGGACTCCACTGTTTGGGAGGAGAAAGGGGATGGACTTCATTATAACTAAGTTGGCCGGAGTGTCCTAGGTAAAAGTCCCGAAATTTATACATGGGTGCCGATCCTGCAGACGAAATTTTCGTAAAATGGCAGCTTGAAGTGTTTATGTGTGTTGAGTATGATTGGAAAACCACTGAGTTGTAGCCTCAGTTTGGTTGTTGAAAAATAATGAAATTGACTCATGAATTGAGAAGAATAAATGAACTGAAGGAAAATGGATTAAGGATTGAAATTGGCATCATGTGGGTAATTGAATTAGGGGCTAGTGATGATGAACTCAATGGATTGCTTGTGACAAAAGGAAAGATTATCAGTATTGTTTTGTAAGTAATTGGGAAATTGAATTAAAAAGGGTTTGTGATTCTTGTGTCATGTTGAACTCTAATCCTTTGGATTTTGATGTTATGGAGTATGGTAATTGGAAATGGAATGAAATGTGGAATGTTAAAATGGAAACGAAATGAGGAATAATTTGGAATTGAGTTGATAAATTTAAGATGATGTTCTTCCTTAAGTGTACTTGTTTTCAAAGAGAATCTATGGATTCCTAATGATGAGAGACTATATTTATGGTAAGGAGTTTTCTTAAAGGTTCAGGTGAAATTTTAAGAAAAGATACCTTCTGTATAATGTTTTGAACTTACAAAATGTCATCTTACTATATGGTATCACCTTGCATGCATGATCATTTATGTCTGTGTGTTAGTTATTGATTGAGAACTATGAGATTCCTACTG
>NW_021035255.1:0-11750 GCF_004153795.1 Camellia sinensis
CCCGATCGTTGGTTCCCGATATAAAAAAAAGAAGGAAAAAATATGTAAGTTTAAATTTTGTTGTGGTTCATTATGCCGCAAATTAATATCGCGTGGGTGTTTGCACCATTTATTTTAATTTTGATTTTTTTTTTTTTTTTGTATGTAGTGCAATATATGTGAATCTCAACAATTCACTCTCATTGTTTAGGGCAAATTACAATAATCTCCTTTGAAGTTTGAAAAACTACTTTAGGCTTATAAATTAATTAGTGTGGCACGATGTAATTAATAATGAGATCAAATATAATTGAGTATAAAATTATTAAGTTAAAATGTAACTTATCACATTTGTTGTTAAAAATTTGAGATGAAAATATAAATAAAGGTCCGATTAGTTATCTAAAAATAAAAATAAGTTATCTTTCTCATTGAGGTGGGCTTTTTCGGTCTTTAAACAAACCACACCATTCTCATTATCTCTCTTATCTCTCTTTGTGAAATGATTACATTTTAATAGTAAAACTAAACGACTTGTTTTTGTTAACATAATCTAATTTAAACTCAGTTTAAATTTTAAATTTATATTTGTTCACAGAAGGAAAAAAAAAAATTCTTCCAATTATATTTTTAGAGAGAGAGAGAGAGAGAGAGAGAGCTGGTGTGTGGGTGGCATGGGGAGGCAAAAATATTTAAACCAAATGCGAGACACCCTGCTTAGGAAGAAAAGTCGGAGAGAGAGAGAGAGGGGAGTAAATGGGCGAGAACTAAGATTAATCTGAACCATTGCATTAACAACAAATGCAATCTAGACCATTAAAACCAATGTAGGACAAATGATGCCATGTAAGACAAATGTGTCTCATTTGTACCGTCCATTTCTAGGCAGCAATGAATTCTAACCGTCTAAATGTCATAGTAGAAGAAATGTATATAGGACATTTTTAAAAATCTTCTTATCTTATTATATAGATATAATTATATCATATTCCTTTAAATTTTGTAATTTACATAACACAATCTCTCTTCATTCTGCATTCATTAGTATTATAAATAAGAAAATATCGTTGTCATATATCTTTTAAACTGAAAAAATATATTATACTCTATGTGGGGACATATTTTCTGAATACCAACACGTGGCATGGTGACGCCGACGTGTCAGCCGAGGTGCCACGTACCCTGGCAGTTAAGCCGAGGTAATCTCGGAGAAGCCGAGGTCATCTCCGAAAATATCGGAATCCGAGATAGGGGCAAGAGTCCTAAGGCAAAAAGGGGACTTAACCAAGATAAGGATAAAGCTCTTAGAGAGTTTATCTCTATCTCCTCAAGAGTCCAAAGTAAGCACTAAGATTGAAGTTCATAGAAGTCATACTTCTAGTGGGACTTGGATTGAGTATATTATAAAAGAAAGGCACCCCCGTGGGTCTAAGGTATGCAATTTATGTTTTGAGCATTGAGTTTAATACTTGATTTATCTTTGAGAAATATACTGACTTGATCGTCGGAGTGCCCCCGGGTGGAAGAACCACCGCCGGAGCTTTTTCTTTCTGTTACAGGTTACCAAAGCCATCTATTCTGCCTGTGCTTTCCTGCTGATCACTAAACGGGCAGTGTGGTCAGATTTTTACCCACACAATTATAAATCTTTCATGATCATTTTCATGAAAAAAAATTCATGATGCCTAACTTTTCTCATTAAACAAAATTTTAAAAAAAAAATTCGAAAATTACTTTTTCAAAAGAAAACCAGACGAGGCCAAAATTATCCTTTGAAGCCGGCGTTGTCAATGGAGGAGGGTGAGAAATGTCATTGTTGATGTTTGAGCTTTCAAATATTTTCATTCCTAATAAATGTATTAAATTTTTTGGCAAATATTCCTCCGATCTCAAAATTGTCTCTTATTTATTTTTTTGAGATGTTACATGTATTAATTAGTGTATAAACTAATGTACCAAACTAGTTATGATATTATTATTGACCCCACTCATTAATCACATTACAAATATCAAAAACTTCTTAAATTATATCACATCTTCAATTGGTACACTAGTTAGTATATTAATTGGTATATATAGCATTATTCTTTCCTTTTTATTATCTTAAAATGTTAATTTTCTTTTTCAAAAATTAAGGACGAAAATAATATGAATTTTCTATTTTACCATTGTTTTAAATTTATTAACAACACAAAAATACAATTATAACAATTGATATTCTCAAAAAAATACTATCAAACGGTAATTTGTATGATCCATGATTAGTAGTGGTGGAGGCAATGTGATGGAAATTGCTACAATTTATCAAGAAAATGTGAAAACGTGAAAAATAGTGATGACACAAATGCAAACAAAGGTCAGAGCACAAAATATTTACTATTGTAGTATTTTTGTTTATTTAACCCACCGACAGGCACGATGAAAAAAAAATTGAGGTGAAAATATAAATAGATGATTTGTATAGTTTTGGATTTTCAAATGAATTTTATAATTAGATTTTTGAAAAGAGTTTGTCAAACTTAAAATTTTGTTTTATTGTATATTTTAAAAATAATTTTTACAAATTTAAAATTCAAAACTTACTTAGTTTTGGAGTTTCCAAAAATAGTTTTTAAAATTTTAATTTGTATTTTATTATTTTTAGTGAACTTTTTAATATTTTAATTAATATTTTTCACTTTTCAGATCCACTCAATTTAAATATTTTGTAAAATTATAAAATTTAGAGAGATGCAGAAATTAAAAAAAATTAGACCCTCCTTTTCTTTACTGCAAACTTAACGATAAACATACAAAAACTGTCCAATTAAATTTAACAATAGGTTTCGATAGAAATTTTTATTTTTAACAATAAGCAAGTTTCAATAATATCATTGTGATTGATATAGTATTTGAACTCAAATTGTCAATGCAAAAATAGTTGCGTTTTTTTGCATTGACACAAAATTTAAATGGCAAAAAATGGTATGGTCCATGATTAGTAGTGGTGGAGGCAATGTGATGAAAATTGCTACAATTTATCAAGAAAATGTGAAAATTGTGATGACACAATTATTACCTTGGCCAAAAAAACGTGAAAACAAATGCAAACAAAGATCAGAACACCAAATATTTATTATTGTAGTATTTTTGTTTATTTAACCCACCTACAATTTACAACAGAAAATAAGCACTTTATTACCCTGGCCAATAACAATACTCACATAAATTTCTATAAAGAAGAGAGATCTCATGGCTATAATTTTACATCAATTTTAATCTAATGGTTGAAATCTACCAAATTTTATGATTTGGTGGTCAGCTTACTGTGCAGAAAATTAAATAAATGAAAAATAAATAAATTGTATGCTACTTGGTGAATAAATCAATTTAAACATAAATTTTTCAAATTTATAGGTAAACGAAATAGTGAAAAGTAAACACATAAATGCTATGTAAAATTCAAACACAACAAAAGTATAAGATTTTAAACAAACAACAAAATATAAGTCCCACAATACAGAAACATATAATAAAAATCAAACGAAATATGCCAGCCAATGCTCTGTAATAGAAAAAAATAAACAACAAATTAAGCACACCAACATTAATCTATTTATTTTTTTTGTTTTAAAATTTAAATATTTTTGTGGTTTTATATATTTTTTTGAGAATTTGTACATATATTTATGCTAATAATACCTTTTATATATTATTATATTAAAGTGTATAGTAATTTTATTACGGGACACACAGTGATTTTACTGTGCACCCTTTTGAAAATTAGCTCCACCGTTTGAAAATCTCAACTTTACACAGTAGTGCACAGTGTTTTTACTGTGCACCATTTGAAAAACTTCCCACTCCACCGTTTCTGTAACAACCCAAATTTTTAATTATTCTGTAGAATTTATATTAATATTATTTAATCTCAGTTTGAAAAATATATAATTTATTATATACTATTATTTTGTAAAATAATATAATTTATTAGTCAAAGTATTAATTGACTTAATTTAGATAGACTTAAATTAATGGAGATTAATAGAAGTGCAACACGTGACAGTTTGCTTGGGCATCACGAATTGAATTTGTACAAATGGGGGAAAAGTTGACTCAGTAAGAAAGGAAAAGAAAAGAAGACCAGGAAAGAAAGAAAGAAAAAGAAAAGGGAGAGAATGGAAGAAAGAAAGAAGAGAGGAAAAGAAAGAGAGGAAAGAGAAGAAAAATTAGTGGAAGCTAAGAGGATCTTTGATAGTGGAAAGAAATAGTAAGGTAGTAAAATTAAGGTGAGTTATATTATACCTTGAGACACCAAAATGTATTTTACTCATGTTTTGACTTACCAAAATCAATTTTATACAAGTTATATTTTATTAGTATATTTATAAAAGTTATGTTTTATAAAAGTTTCAGTTACGTGGATTATTTTATGAACCCTATTTGCTTAAAAGTAAAACCCATGGATATGTTTGTTTTATTTTTAAAGAATATTTGGCTATGACCTTATATGAAAATATGTTTTGTAAGTACCACCACGGGAGTCCCATGCCTTGGGAGACTTAAATAACCATTGGCTTAGTGAGTCTCATGCCTTGGGGGACTTAAATAACCATGGGCTTAGTGAGTCCCATGCCTTGGGGGACTTAAATAACCATTGACTTAGTGATTGACCACTTTGTGGTCCATTGTTTGTCGTGGATCCATTGACCAGTGTAGTGCTTGGCACTTAGTGATGTACCATGGTTATGGTTGTATAGTGATTTCCATATTACATGTTAAATGATCTGAAATATATGTCAAATGATTTCCGTATTATGTATGTTATGTATCAAGCTCTTTTTGGCCCAACTAATTGTCCATGGTGAATTTTATGCCTTATACTCTTAATATAATATTTCTCACTCTGCCATGAGCTTATAGTTTTTTAACACTTTCAGGTGGCATGTCAGGACCAGCGTGTGGGGTAGGCACAAACCACTTTTATTGATGTATTTTTTATATAAATATCGGCCTTTTTGGTCAATACATTTTGTAATAAAAATAGGCGCTCCAATGATTATTTTAGTACCCTTATTTAAATATTTCTTCTGCTTGCGTTTATTAATTTGTTTAAAGATTTGGCCAGAGGTAACCTCGGTTACTGGCTATCACGATGCTTAACCCTTGGGTACAGGGAGCGGGTCGTGACAAGGTCAATAAAAAACCAAATTAAAAACAATTCACTAAAAAAAAAAAAAAGTCATCAAATAAAAAGGATTAACTTTTTAATGTTTCATTTTCCTTTGAATCAACAAATTCCCTTCAAATCTTAAATCCAAATACAGCCTAAGAGAGAAGAAGAAGAAAAGAAAAAAAAAAAAAAGAGGCCTATCATATTACAAAATTAAACTGTAACAAAATCCCAGTAAAAATCAAAAAGAAAAGAATAACTATTCAGGGCAAAAAAATTAAACCTACTTTATAGGTCCATTGATATATCAAGAAGAGGATTGGTTGATAATTAAATATTATCTAATTATCAACCAATCACCTTCTTGACACATCACTAAGTCTATAAAATGGGTATAAAAAATGGACTTGTATATCATCATTAAAATGGACTTGACACATTGATAAAATCTAGAAATCCCCTAGATGTTTATTTGTGATTATGTATCAATTTTAAGCAGAATATAACAATCCCAATCAAACAATCAAACAAACAAGACAAAGAGACACAGCGATTTAACGTGGAAAAAGCCACAATTGGACACCTCCAACTGTGATAAAAAAACCACGGGCAACAGCCACAAGAACAATCCACTAAGAAGATTTAAAAGAATTACACAGGTATACTCTCAATTACCTAGTGAATCCACAACGCCTAATTGAACCAACCTCTATGTGCCTCTTCCAACCCCATCTTCACCACGAAATTGTCTTTTTGATGAGCCACTCCGGATTCCACCAAAGCTTCAGGCTCGAATTCTTCAGAATCCACAACTGAAGAACAACTCTCTCTTTTGTGTATAACAAACAAACCTTTGATGTACTCTCTTTAAATCATGAGTTGAAAACTTAATAAAACATCAAAGAAAACTAGCAAAATCTCTCCAGATATAAACCTTAAGATCCAAAAAATAAGATCTGGAGTAGTTCAATCAATCCCTAGGTTTGAGAGAAAACCAAGTATTTATAGAGAATCAAAAGTAATCCTAGATTGGGAAGAAAACCAACTCTAAACAAATCTGAAATCTGGGTTTCGAGCGACTCTCGCTCGAGCTCAACACAGGAGCACCGCTCGGAGCAGCGGAACCGTTACCAAAAACTGCGTGCGGAACAACTGAGAATGCGCTCGAGCGTAGGATAATCCGCTCGGCGTAAAAATCCACACCCACGAATGCAGTATTTTTCAAGGCTTACTGCAGAGATGCTGAGGAGCTTTCCATCCTCGTCTCGAGCGCCGGCCGTTTTTCCGCTCCAGCGGTAAGGCCAAAACTGGAAAACTGGAAAAATATAACATATCGGACAGGTGAAACTTTGAATGCATTTTTGGCATTTTGCTCCGGGGCGTGCCCTCGACCCCGCCGTGGCGCTGCGTCCGGACCCGCCAAGGGGCGCTGTCTCCTCGACGCCCGCGAGCCTGCCGGGAGCTCGAACCCCGTTCATAATCAAGCGAAGTGGCATATGCCGTTGAAAAGTATTGCATCACAAACTTCTCTGAAAAGTACAATTAGGGTTGGATTCGCATCTAAACACTCATAGCCTCACTGAAATAAAAGTGCGAACAATAAATACAACTGAAAGGAGTTTTGTCAACGGGATTGCCAAGAATAAACCTAACACACAGTAATTCATCATACATTCCTCTTATTCGCAAAAAAAATAAAAAAATAAATCTTCTCTAGAAATTTAACAGCTATATACCAAGATACACAACTTATACTTTTGTTATGTCTTCAATATACATTTAAAAAGGATAGAAGAAAAATTAAATACTGTCAATAGAAATCATCATCAATTTTTCTCTATTGGCCAAAATTAGAATTATTGCAATACCAATGATTTTGTGGTTGATTCTATATAGTAATTTGCATTGGATAATGTTCGCAATTTTTATGGATTGTATTGGCCCACTTTTCTACTAACACTCATGTTATTACGACAAAACAAAAAAAACAAAGGAAAAAAGAGTAATTATAAAAAAATATAAATTTCATCACTACTTTATGAATAAATTTTAGCAAAACTTCAATATAAGAATTTAATTACTAATTTTTCATTTTAAAATTGAAAAAAAATAAGTAAAAAATTGCAATACAAAATTTAATAAAAGTCCTCACCACACTGTAATGGATAATTACAATATCTTTTGCCTTCTTATCTATATAATTAAAATGCCCTTTTCAATACTCTCATAAAATCTTATACTACACAGAAACTTATTTAACTCCATGAGTTATACGACACCGTAACTTTATTTACTCTAATGAGTTATACCGACACGCGTAAGCTTATTTAATCAGCCAAATTCTTTCCTTAACCCATTTTTTCATACTTCCTTCAAAAGTTTGGTATTTCTTTATTATTTATTTATTTTTATAAGCCAGTGAAACGGTGAAGAAAGTTTAAAACTTTCAATTTGCCTTTTCCTTTCCTTACCCAAAACAAGCAATGCATAAGATTCAACTTCTTTTCCTCTCTCTCTCAACAATCCAAACAGCCAAAATAAATTTAAAATTAAAAAAAAAAGAGGAGGAAATTCCAAAACAGTAAGTGGGTATAAAAATGGACTTGTATATGCATTTATTCAAAAAAAAAAAAAAAAACATAAGGATGTCACAAATCGCATCACACATTCCTATTATTCAAAAAATAAAATAAAATAAGTATTCCTCTGAAATTTAAAACAAGTATATACAAGAAACATAACTATACCACTATGTTAGACTTCTTTCTAAACAAACATGAAATTCGGCGAGACCAAACATGAAAATTCGCGAAAGCATTAAAGAAATTTGAGAGAGTTCATTCATTAATCCAGAACATTCATTAACCGCAACTGTAATTCAAGAACGAAAGTGAGGATATAGATATAGAGCAAGGGAGAGACCTCCTAACTTGAATTATCTACTTGAGAAGCAAAATTAAAGAAATCTAAGACAAAAGGATAAAGAAAAACAATTAGTAAGAGCACTCTCAAACACTAAAAATGTATATGAGTCTAATAATATATATAGATATAAATGATGAAGTAAGAATGTGACCCATTGATGATTAATGAGAACCTCACCATTTGATTAAGAATGAATAAGATAATAGATAGATATAAAAATAAATTGTAAGAAGGCAGAGTGAGTATTTAATTATTTTCCATAAAAGAAAAATTAATCGACACAGAATTAACAACCTCATAGCATATTTTAGTTACAATCCTACTTTAAGAAGTTCCGTCTGTCATCGATATCACAGATTGGAAATTGAACTACTTACAGGATAAAGACAAATTATATTTTTTTTTATGTTTCAATATACATTAAAAAGGATAAAAGAAAAATTAAATTTACTACTGTCATAGCAATCTTCTAATCATTTTTCTCTATTAGCCAAAATGTAGAATCTATTAGCATACATGATTTTGTGTTGATTCTATATATAATTTTGGCATGAAACAATTAAATTGCTTATAGATTGGTATTGCCGCACTGTTTCTTAGCCACAAATATATTAATATAATATATAAAATATAAAAAAATATAATTATACTTACTTAATGAATAAAATTGTAGCAAACTTCATATAGAAAAAATTACAATAATTTTTTTTTAATTCTCCAATGAGTTATACTACATAGTAGCTTATTTATCACAAATATGTTTCCTTTCAATTTCCTTTTGCCTTCCTTTTTCTCATATCGCAAACAACAACGCTAAGCTTCAAACTTCATTTTCCCTCTGCCTTAACAATCAAATAGCCAAACCAAAAAGCCAACAACAAGCAAAAAAAAATGTGAGAAAAAATTCTAAAAAAAAGAGATGCAAGATATATTTGTTTAACCACACAGTGCTTATTTAATCACAAATATGTTCTTTCAAATTTCCTTTTGCCTTCCTTTTTGTCATATACCAAACAACAATGCATAAGATTGAGAAGTAATTTTTATCAGAACGGGAACTTCTGGTTTTTGAATTAGAAAAGTAATTGAGCTTTCTAAACGCTGTTTCATGAAGAGGAAAGATGATTTTTGATTTTTCTAAGAAGAGTAATTGATCAGCATCAAAAGAATTGCTAATTGAATCTGGCTGAATCAAATTAATTCATTATATTAGGAAAGTTCTTTGAACAATTGCTATTCGAATGTAAACTCAAAAAAAGATGATTAATGTGGATTTTAAATCCTGGCATAAACAACATCATAAATGAGAAACTACTCCAACATCAAAAGATTGTTTGCTTTAAAAAATTAATTTGAATTGATGCACTGTGAGATTTCAGAATCCTACCCTTCGAATTACATGTCAAGTTTGATCACATGTGGGTGAGACTGCTGTGTGGAGCACTACCACAACCATAAATGGCAAATCCAGAACTTCCCCGGTTCATCGATGGAGTAAAGTTTTTTGGAAACATTTTTAAAGCGTTTATGTGCATCTTTGGTTCAGTATGCTGCTGGCAAAAACTTTACTCAAATTGGTAAACTACACTGACACCGGAAGTAATAAAAAAATAGCATTAAATGGAATCGAAAACAAAAATGATTCTGCAACAGCCAAACCAAAAAAACAAAAAAAAAAGTGAGAGAGAAAGAAAAATCCAAAAAACAGAGTGCAAGGTACTAACTAGATCGAGACCACAAGCAAACTGGCAGACAAAAAAGAAAGATCAAAACACAATCAGAATCAAACAAAAAATTGAAAAGAACAAAAATGACCATTGATAATTAAAGAGAGCCTCAACCCATTTGAGTAAGATTGAAATAAAACATGATTCTTAACATACAATCCATTTTTCCTTAACCCCCATTGAATAGAAAGAGAAGAGATAGAGAGTAAGGTTGTTAATCCAATTGAACTATGAAAAAACACAATTTAGAGCAAATTAAATTTCTTGAGCCATTGGGTGGGGATGACAGATTGAAATAAAAAAAAAAACAGAGCTATAAAAAAACAGAGGTGTCAAAAATGAATGAAACAAATAAAGAAAGTAGAGTGCCTTACGCTAGAGCGCATTGCTCTTCCTTTCAATTGAGCTTTGAGCTTTGTTTCTTCCTCAGAGCTTGTTCATACATACATACATATGATGTAAACTGCAGTGGTTTGGTAAGACTTGATAGGCAACAAATCTGAACCAATTGAATCTTATTTTCTTAGATAAATCTGGACCATGTGAATCTTAGCCATTCTTTTTTACATTAGACAAATCTGACCATTGAAGATAGTTTGTGAGAGAGATATTTTTTAATAAATGTGAGCCAATTGCTTTTCATTAGATAGATCTGGACCATTATTCAAAGACTTCTAATATAAACTCCTTCCATTGTTATATAGATTTACATATATTTAATATTGGGATCTATTTAATTTTAACCTTATTAAAAGGAAGTGGAAATATATTATACAACTTAGAAATTTATTATAATTTTTTCAAATTTTGAAAGCAGTTGTCGTAATGTACCATAACTTTTTTCCTCAAGAGATGGTAGCAATGCCCTTTTCTTTTAAGTCAAGGTCAGGAAAAATTTAGTTCTTTCGAAGCGTTATTAATGAGTGCAAAGAATGAATGGATTCAATTCGATCATGTCTTGCCACATAACAACCCAAATCAAGGTAACTCAGAACTCAAGTTGGCTTCTTCACTCATCTACTAATTAATACCTTGTTAAGTTGAAAATCCATATAGACCATATTTTTTATTTGCAATAGAATAAAAAAATTCAATTATAACTTCATTGTTTTTATTATATTGTTTATACTTTTTAAACTAATTATTGTTTTCCTACATTTTATATACTGAAAAGACAGTGTTTTGATTGTGGCCCTGTCCTTTTTTTATATCTGCAAAAAAGTGACAAAAGAGAGATTTGAACAGATCTACACAAATCTATTTGGAGATCCCTTTGGTTCCTCAAAATTACAACAATGTGATAATCAACAATTAACAACAATCAAATTGGGACGAGGTACTAGCTTGAAAATCTAGAAATCCTCTTTTAGATATTTATTTGTTGATTATGTAACAATTTAAGCAGTATATAACAATCTTTCAATCAAACAATCAAGACAATCAACACAACGATTTATAACGTAGAAAACCCACAATTGGACACACTTCAAATCTGTGGATTAAAACGCAGGACAACAGCACAAAACAATCCACTAAGAAGATTTAAAGGAATTACACAGGTATACTCTCAATTACCTGCGAATGCCACGCCTAAATTGAACCAACCTCTTGTGCCACTTCCACCCGTCTTCACCGTCGGAATTGGTCTTTACATGAGCCACTCCGAATCCACCAAAGCTTCAGCTCAAATTCTTCAGAATCCACCGAAGAACAACTCTCTTTTGTAGAACAAACAAAACCTTTGATGTATACTCTTTAAAACATGAGTTGAATACTCACTCAAAAACATTAAGAAACTGCACAAAGTACCCAGATACTAAACCCTGACCCAAAAAGAAGATCCTAGGAGTAGTAAATCCTAAAATTTGACTTCAAACAACCAACAACACGAATTTAAGAATCTGTGCCGTGCGATCTCCGCTTGAGCAGCCCACAGCCTGCTCAGCGGCTTCCAGCAAAATATGCGC
>NW_021035263.1:0-15378 GCF_004153795.1 Camellia sinensis
GCCCGTGTTCTTCCTAGCGGTTTTTTGGGAAGAGCAAATAATTTTGGCTAATCAAATTTGGTGTATATGGTTGATTGGGTGGTATTTCGGCTAAGTGATTGGTTTTGGGGCCCCACATGTTTGCTTCCATTGTGAAGAGTGGACTGTGGGGCCCATTTTTTGGTGAATCTTTTGAAGGTTTCTTTGAAGTGGTTTTCCAAATTGATGGGCTGGTAAGTGTTTTACTATATTTTAAATATAGTTGGTTATATATGTTAGTTCGCCTACTGTTGTAGGCACGTGGGTTATTTTTTTGGCTGTGGGCCCCTTTGGTTCCCACTATGGGCAGTCCGTGGGCTGCCTTGCCTGTTGCACGTGGATATGCCTAATTTTTGGGCCCATTCTTGGGCGATATTAGTGGCCATTTTTTTGGGTTACTATATTTGGGGCAGATGGGCTCCTATTATTGGGTTCATTTTGGTTATTCTTTCGTTAGACTCTTGACAGCGAATCATTTTAATAATTAATGATTTTATGGATGATTGATTGTGTGATCCTCCTGTGACTCGATATGAGGGTGGTTTTGAGCCATCCCAAGAGTGATTGGGGAGTTCACTGCTATGGGGACAGTGGTTTGATAAACCAACCGAGTTAAAGACTGGGAAATGAGGCGGAGGAATAGGCTACCGGTTTTCTGTTGCTTCTTGTTTTCATGTGACGCCGCCCTAATTGATCGGTATTGCCACAGCTTGACACATGGAGTGTAGGGCCCACTACCGTGGGGTTTGAGGCTTGTGATCTTACCAACGGATGGGACTGGGGGAGTGATGATTGATCTCATGATTTTGTTTTGGTTGTGTATTGGTTTGTTGCTGAGGGGCCTACTGTCTTTCTCATGAGGTAGATCTTATCCTCGGTCAATGGCGGTTAAGTGGGCTTGGATGTCACGGCTGTGAGGCAGTTGGGTTGCTTATTGGATTACATGTTTCATCTGCGAGTAGAGACTGGGGGCTTGTGGGGTTGATTATTATCTTTGACTCGGCTTGAGGTTGTTGTTTGGTCTGTGTCGTTTTGTTTAATTAGCTTAGTGGTGTTATTTTGTGTGTATCTCTGCCCCATTATCCACCTCAAGTTCCCATCTATTATCTCTGATGTAGGGGTTACTTGAGGACAAAGAGGATATAATGGGCAGAGTTGGGGTTTTTCTGTATTTCTTTGTTCTGCTTGTCCCCCCCTATTTTTAAGTGGTTGCGTGGGTAGTTTATGTCGGTTATCATTTTGTTTTTTTTTTTTATTTGTTGTTGGGCCGTGCCTGGGGTATGCCCCTTGTAAACATTGTAAATTTCATTGTCTTTATTTTATGACTAACTAACCCAAAAAAAAAAAAAACAAAAAAAAACAAAAAATTCGCTGATGAAAATAGGAAAGGATGTAGAAGCGACGACGAAAGTTGCGCAGGAAACATTATTCTTGAGTGGTCCATAAGAGAAACAGTTTGAAGGAAAAAAAAGAAGAAAAAAAAAAAAGAGAGAATACTGATTAAAGTCAAAGGGAATTTAAATTCATCATTTTCTGCTGAGAATTTGAAACCCCTCTAGATGATTAAGAAAACTGTTAATGAGGTGGAATTAGGTTCAACTTATGTTAAGTTACTCAATTAATTCAAAAGAAAAATTTTCTTTCTCGAGACTGAGCAAACTTAGTTTGGTTAAAGTCGGCCACTTAAGCTAATGAAACAATTAGTGGCCTAACTAGTTAGTTCCTAGAACACAAAATAGAGAAGGACAGAAAAGTTTACAGAGACACATTATTCTTGAGACTAGAAGAGAAAAGTTAGAGAAAAGTGAGAAATCGAAAGAAAATCAAAAGGAATACAATTCATCAATTTTGGACTTGAGAATTGAACACTTAGATGATATAGAATACTTTAAATGAGGTCCTTAAGTTAAACTAATATCGTTAAGTTACAATTTACTATCAGAAAATTATTCTTTCTTTGAATACAAAAAAGCTAGCCCTATGTTAATACTTGGCCACTTAAGCTAATGAAACAATTAGTGGCCTAAGCTAAATTAGTTCCTACAACAAAATGGAGAGGGAGGTAGGTGAAGCACGAAGAAAACTTAAGGGATAAACATTGGGCTTTTTTGGATTTGCTTTTGGAAGAGAAAGTTAGGAACGGAAGGGAAATTGGCAGAATGTACAAAGGGAATTCAAATTCAACCAATTTGGACCTTTAAGATTGAACACTTACATCGTTTAGAAAAGCAGTAAAATGTGGATGCTTACGTCATGCTATACCGCTATTCCTCCATATTTACTTAGAAAATTTGCTTTTTTGGAGGTATAAGCAAGGTCAGCTTGGTAAGCTTGGCTAACTTCAAATTGAGCATTTAATGTCTTTAGAAAAGATTAATTAGGTGCTTGTTATTAAACTAATACCGTTAACCTACATTTAATATAGAAAGTTCGCTTTCTTAAAGCTAAGCAAGGTCAGTTTGAGTTAAACTTTGGCCCACTTAAGCTAATGAAATAGGGAAGGGATGGAGGAAGGACGGAGAAGTTGGATATGAAACATTCTTCTTCAGAGGTAGAAGAGAGAAAGTTAGAGAAAAGAAAGAGAATAAGAAAAAAAAATCAAAGGAGACTCATATTCATCCTGTTCGAACTCGACAACAATGGAAACATTAAGTGGACCTAAGAAAACCTTAAAAAGCCGTGGTGCATAGTTTAAACTAATATCGTTACGCAAACAATTACTCATAAATTCTCTTTCTTGTGGCTAATAAGCAAGGTTAATTTGAGTTAAACTTGGCCACTTAAGCTAATGACAGCAATTAGTGGCCTAAGCAACATTAGTTCGTTAAAGAAAAATAAGAAGGATGTTATAGCGATCCGATTGTCCCTTTACTGGTTCTGTTATAGTTCCGGACTCGGTTCGTGCATGTTGGTGGTGGTATATCCTGTTGTCATCCTTTACCATTTCACTTGATTGAGTTTTAAGGATGTAATGGGAGAGTTGTTTACAAGTTGGTTAGGCTTTGTTTCAAATTCTTTGTTGCCTCCATTTTTTTAGGAGATCCGGCTCGGCGGGTCTTCTTGCGCTCTAGCGGAAGATTGCAACGCTTCCAGTATTTTGGTGCTCTGCAGAACTTCTGCCAGCATGTTTTTTCGCCGCTCGAGCGGGTTTCTTTGGCAGGTTTGGCGGGGTAGCACCTTTGGGTGTAAGTTATGGGAGGGAAAAATCTACGCTGAGCAGCACTGGTTTTCGCCGCTCTAGCGAGTGTATTTATTCTTGTGGTCTTGGCACTCGAGCAGGCCCTTATTACGCTTCGAGCGGACCCTAGTTTTTTGTTCTTGACGCTCGAGCGTTGGTTTCTCCGCTAAGCGGAGATGTCGTATATCAGGTTGGCAGCTGGCAATTTTAAAATCATTTTTACATTCTCTCTCTCTCTCTTACTTTCTAAAAAAGACTTTTTTGAGAGTTCCTCTCTCCTAAGAAACTCCTTTCTCTCTAGGGGGTTTGTATCTAGTTAGAGTGTTTCCCTTCCTTCAGATCCTTTGTAAGAGTTGGGCTTGATCGTCAAGGGCTACTTTTGATCCGAGTATCATTGAGTTTTTGGAGCACGTTGAAGTTTTTTCAACCCTTCTTTCTTGAGCTCCGAATTTGAGGGTAGGGATTCCTACCTCACTCTTATGGTTTTAAACCTAGATTTTGAAGCTACTTGTTTTAAATGGTTTGCTTTTTGGGACTTTGGGTTTTAAAATGTGTTATAAGAGGGTTTTGTGATTTTGTGGGCTCATAATATGTATTGTTTTGGATTTCAAAATGGTGTTATTGACTGTTGGTTGTTGATAATATAGACCCATTGGGTCAATATTGGGGAAATGGGGTAGAAAACCCTAATTGGTTGTATAAATTAATTGGTATGATTAATTTTGGAAAAATTGTGGTTATATGGAATTGAGTTGAAAATAATGAAATTGGTTCATTACATGGTTGAATAGTGGAGTTAGATTTATTAATCGCTCACTTTTGAAAACATTGATATTTTTATCTGTTGGAGCTTTTATTATCTGTTTAGAAATAATTGTTTGGGCTAACCGGTGGAGGGGTAGTTTTGATTGTTGTAAACAATGCATGATGATTAGGCAAACAAAAACTAATCAATTGGATATGTCCATAGAGTATGAACGGTTGATAGAATACATTAACATTATGTATTGATTGATTGTGTATATGACCTTTGTGTATATACGTTATGTGTGTGGGAGGAGATAGGCGATGTACTCCACGGTTTAGGGAAATAGGGGATGGACCTCTAAACCGGATGTTGTTTGGGAGGAGATAGGGGATGGACTCCACTGATACAGCTCATATGCTTGTCAGATTATGTGTTGATATAGCTCATATGCTTATCTTGGAAGTGTTGATACAACTTATATGCTTATCATTGGAAGTGTTGATAATAGCTAATATGCACAATCTGTGAAATGTGGATACAGCTTGTATGCTTATCTATTTGAGAATGTTGATACAACTTTATGTTTATCTATTGTAAAATGGGAAGTGTTTAATATGAGTCATTGTCTCATATAAGTGGTTGGCCAGGTTCTGAGCCATTGAGTAAATTGAGAAATTTGATAAGAAACGGAAATTGAAATGAAACATGAACATGGTGGTTATGAATTGGTCTATGGGAATTGACATTTATCAATTGCTAATGTCTTAGTTATTACTCATACTGTGTTTAACATATCTCTACTGGGCGTTGGCTCACCCTTTATGGGACATTATTTTCAGGTGCAGGTAGTATGCCACCTCCAAGGACATAGCTCTTGGATTGATGATGAGAGTTGAAGACTCTTTTGTTTATTTTGATATATTACAAGTAAATTCAAGCCAAGGGCTTTAATATGTATTGAGTTGCCACTCTTTCTTTTTGTAACAAGTGTTAATTGGAAAGCTGTAAGCCCATAGGGCATTTGCTTTTGTTGTTAACATGTAATTAGTGTAAGAATTACTCTGATGAATAGAAATGGTTGGTTTTTTTATATCAATGCATGTTAAAGTGATGGGCCTTATGTATTTTTTTTGAGGGTGTTACAGAATGGTAGCGGGACGGAAAAGTTACGGGAAACTTATCTTGAGTGTTAGAAGAGAACAGTTTTGAGGGAAAAAAAGAAGACGAAGAATAGGATGACAAATCAAAGGGAATTTCACATTTCATCGTTTTGGACTTGAGAATTCCAACACTTAGATGATTTAAGAAAACATTAATGAGGTGACTTAAGTTCAAAATAATTAATCGTTTAAGCTACAATTTATCAAGAAAATTCTTTTTCTTGGAAGCAAGTAAGCTTATTTGAAGTAAACTTGCCTACTCAACCGAAATGAAACAATTAAGTGGCCTAAATCCCACAAATAGTAAAAAATTTCCAGGACAAAATAAGAAGAAAGGATGGAGAAAGTTACAGAGAAACATTATGCTCAAAGCAAAGAAAATAGAAAGTTATGCGAAAAGAAAAAGAAATAGGAAGAAAATCAAAAGAAATTCAAATACATCGTTTTGGACTTGAGATTCAACCTTAGACGATTAGAGAACCTTAAATGAGGTGAATTAAGTTTAACCCTAAATATTAAGCTACAATTAGTCATGGAAATTCTCTTTCTTGGAGCTAAGCTTAGGTTAGTGTTAGTTAAACTTGGCCACTTAAGCTAATGAAAACAATTAGTTGTCCGAGCTAATTGTTCATTCCCATAACGAAATGGAGAAGGAAGGGTGAAGCACGATAAAGTTAGAGAGTAACATTCTTCTCGATTTCTCCTCCTGTTTCTAACTTTCTCTTCCAAAGCAAACCAAAAATAAGCCGAATGTTACTCTCTAACTTTCATCCGTGCTTCACCTTCCTTCTCATTTCGTTATGGGAACTAATTCGCTCGGACCACTAATTGTTTTTCTTAGCTTAAGTGGCCAAGTTTAAACTAACACTAACCTAGGCTTCCGCGCTCCAAGAAAGAGAATTTCAGACTAATTTAGCTTATATTTTAGTTTAACTTTTAATCACCTCCATTCTAAGGTCCTCTAAATCGTCTAAAGTGTTGAATTTCTCAGTTTCCAAACGATGTAATTTGAATTTCTTTGATTTTTTCCTATTTCCTTTTTCTTTTCGCTAACTTTCTATTTCTTGCTTTGACGCCATAATGTTTCTCTGTAACTTTCTCGCATCCTTCTCTATTTTGTCCTGGGAACTATGTGGATTAGGCCCACTAATTGTTCATTCGCTTGAGTAGGCCAAGTTTAACTCAACAAGGCTTACTAGCTTCCAAGAAACAGAATTTTCTGGATAAATTGTAGCTTAACGATATTATTTGAACTTAGATTCACCTCATTTATGTTTTCTAAATCATTAGAAAAGTGGTTCGAATTCTCAGTCCAAAACGATGAAATTGAATTCCCTTTGTTTTCATCCCTATTTCTTCTTCTTCTTTTTTTCCCTCAACTTTCTCTCTAACACTCAAGAAATAAGGTTTCCCGTACTTTCTCCGTCCCTCTACATACTGTAACACCCTCAAAAAATTACATAAGGCCATCACTTTAATCATGCATTGATATAAAAAAACCACCATTTCTATTCATCAGATATTCTTACAGCTATATTACATGTTAACAACAAAAGCAAATGCCTATGGGCTTACAGCTTTTCCCACGTTAACAACTTGTTACAAAAGAAGAGTGCAACCTCAATACAATATTAGCCCTTGGCTGAATTACTTGAATATATGCAAAATAAACAAAAGAGTCTTCAACTCTCATCATCAATCCACACTATGTCCTTGGAGTGCATACTACCTGCACCTGAAATAATTGTCCCATAAAGGGTGAGCCAACGCCCAGTAGAGATATGTTAAACATAGTATGAGTAATAACTAAGACATTAGCAATTGATAAATGTTCAATTCCCATAGACCAATTCATAACCACCATGTTCATGTTTCATTTCAATTTTCGTTTCTTATCAATTTCTCAATTTACATCAATGGCTCAGAACCTAGCCAACCACTTATATGAGACAATGACTCATATTAAACACTTCCCATTTTACAATAGATAAACATATAAGTTGTATCAACATCTCAATAGATAAGCATACAAGCTGTATCCACAGTTCACAGATATGCATATTAGCTATATCAACACTTCCAATGATAAGCATATAAGTTGTATCAACACTTCCAAGATAAGCATATGAGCTATATGAGCTGTATCAGTGGAGTCCATCCCCTATCTCCTCCCAAACAACATCCAGTTTAGAGGTCCATCCCCTATCTTTCCCTAAACCGTGGAGTACATCCCATATCTCCTCCCATACACACAACGTATATACACATAGGTCATATACACAATCAATCAATACATAACGTTAATGTATTCTATCAACCACCCACACACACAACGTATATACACAAAGGTCATATACACAATCAATCAATATATAACGTTAATGTATTCTATCAACCGTCATACTTTATGACATATCCAATTGATTAGTTTTAGTTTGCCTAATCATCATGCATTGTCTACGACAATCAAAACTACCCTCCACCGGTAGCCCAAGCAATTATTTCTAAACAGATAATAAAAGCTCCAACAGATAAAATATCAATGTTTTCAAAAGTGAGCGATTAATAAATCTAACTCCACTATTCAACCATGTAATGAACCAATTTCATTATTTTCAACTCAATTCCATATAACCACAATTTTTCCAAATTAATCATACCAATTAATTTATACAACCAATTAGGGTTTTCTACCCCATTTCCCAATATTGACCCAATGATCTATATATCAACAACCAACATCAATAACACCATTTTGAAATCCAAAATACATATTATGAGCCCAAAATCACAAAACCCTCTTTAACATATTTTGAAACCCTAAGTCCCAAAATCAACCATTTAAACAATAAGCTCAAAATCTAGGTTAAAACCCATAAGAGTGAGTAGGAATCCCTACCTCAAATTTGGAGCTCAAGGAAAGAAGTTGAAAAAACTCAACGTGCTCCAAAACTCAATATTCTCGGATCAAAGTGTAGCCTTCGACGATCAACCCAACTTTTACAAAGGCCGAAGGAAAAGGAAACACTCTAACTAGATCAAACCCTAGAGAGAAGGGAGTTTCTAGAGAGAGGAACTCTCAAAATGTCTTTTTAGAAAGTAAGATAGAGAGAGAGAATGTAAAAAGTAATTTTAAAATGCCCAGCTGCCAACTGATATAAGAGAGAGAGAGAGAGAATGTAAAAAGTGATTTTAAAATGCCCAGCTGCCAACTGATATACGACATTCCCGCTTGAGCGGAGAACACAACGCTCGAGCGTCAAGAACAAAAAACTAGGTCCGCTCGAGCGCAATAAGGCCTGCTCGAGTGCCAAGACACAAGAATAAAGTACATCCGCTAGAGCGCGAAAACCAGTCTGCTCGAGCGTAGATTTTTCCCTCCCATAACTTACACCCAAAGGTGCTACCCGCTCAACCGCCAAAGTACCCGCTCGAGCGCCACTGCTCGAGCGCAAAGAAACCCGCTCAAGCGCGAAAAACATGCCTGCAGAAGTTCTGCAGAGCACCAAAATACTGGAAGCGTGCAATCTCCGCTAGAGCGCAAGAAGACCCGCTCGAGCGGATCTCCTAAAAAATGGGCAACAAAGAATTGAAACCAAAGCCTAACCAACTTGTAACAACTCTGCCCAATACATCCTAAAACTCAATCAAGTGAAATTAAAGGATGACAACAAGGTATACCACCACCAACATCACGGAACCGAGTCCGGAATATAACAGAACAGTAAAGGGACAATCGGGATCGCTATAACATCCTTCTTTATTTTCTTTAACGAACTAATTTGCTTAGGCCACTAATTGTGTCATTAGCTTAAGTGGCCAAGTTTAACTCAAATTAACCTTGCTTATTAGCCACCAAGAAAGAGAATTTTATGAGTAATTGTTGCGTAACGATATTAGTTTAACTTATGCACCACGTTTAAGGTTTTCTTAGTCACTTTAATGTTCAATTGTCGAGTCGAACAGGATGAATATGAGTTCCCTTTGATTTTTTTCTTATTTCTCTTTCTTTTCTCTAACTTTCTCTTCTACCTCTGAAGAAGAATGTTTCTATCCAACATTCTCCGTCCTTCTCCATCCTTCCCTATTTCATTAGCTTAAGTGGCCAAGTTTAACTCAAACTGACCTTGCTTAGCTTTAAAGAAAGCGAACTTTCTATATAAATGTAGGTTAACGGTATTAGTTTAATACAAGCACCTAATTTAATCTTTTCTAAATGACATAAATGCTCAATTAAGTAGCCAAGCTTAACTCAAGCTGACCTTGCTTATCCTCCAAAAAAAGCAAATTTTCTAAGTAAATATGGAATAGCGGTATTAGCATGACGTTAAGCATCCACATTTTATCTGCTTTTCTAAACGATGTAAAGTAGTTCAATCTTAAAGGTCCAAATGCGTTGATTTGAATTCCCTTGTACAATTCTGGCCAATTTCCCTTTCCGTTCTCTAACTTTCTCTTCCAAAAGCAAATCCAAAAAGCCCAATGTTTATCCCTAAGTTTTCTTCGTGCTTCACCTACCTCCCTCTCCATTTGTTGTAGGAACTAATTTGCTTAGGCCACTAATTGTTGTCTTAGCTTAAGTGGCCAAGGTTTAATCTCAAATTAGGCTTGCTTTTTTAGATCAAGAAAGAATTGAATTTTCTGTAGTAAATTGTATCTAACGATATTAGTTTTAACTTAAGGCACCTCATTTAAAAGGTATTCTACTAGTCACTATCAGATGTTCAAGTTGTACAGTCTCAACAAGGATGAATATGTATTGCCTTTGATTTTTTTCCATTTCTCTTCTCTTTTTCTCTAACTTTCTCTTCTAGCTCTAAGATAGATGTGTTCTTATCAAACTATTCTCCGTCCTTCTCTATTTTTGTTCTAGGAACTAACTAGATTAGGCCACTAATTGTTTCATTAGCTTAAGTGGCCGACTTTAACCCAAACTAAGGTTTGCTCAGTCTCCTGAGAAAGAATTTTCTTTTGAATTAATTGGTAACTTAACATATTAGTTGGAACCTAATCCACCTCATTTAAGTTTTCTTAATCATCTAAGGTTCAAATTCTCAGCAGAAAATGATGAATTTAAATTCCCTTTGACTTTAATCATATTCTTCTCTTTTTTTTTTTTCTTCTTTTTTTTCCTCAAAACTGTTTCTCTTATGGACCACTCAAGAATAATGTTTCCGCGCAACTTTCGTCGTCCTTCTACATCTTTCTCTATTTTCATCAGCGAATTTTTGTTTTTTTTTTTTTTTTTTTTTTTGGCCGTTAGTTAGTCATTAAAATAAAGACAATGAAATTTACATGTTTACAAGGGGCATACCCCAGGCACGGCCCAACAACAAATAAAAAAAAAAACAAATATAACCGACATAAACTACCCACTGCAACCACTAAAAATAGGGGACAACAAGAACAATAGAAATACAGAAAAACCCCAACTCCTGCCCATATATCCTCTTTGTCCTCAAGTTAAACCCCTACATCAGAGATAATAGCATGGGGAACTTGTAGGTGGATAATGGCGGCAGAGATTACACACAAAATAACCCACTAAGCTAATAAACAAAACGACACAGACCAAACAACAACCTCAAGCCGAGTCAAAGATAATAATCAACCCCACAAGCCCCCAGTCTCTTACTGCAGATGAACATGTAATCCAATAAGCAACCCAACTCCTCACAGCCGGTAGACATCCAAGCCCACTTAACCCAAGCCATGGACCGAGGAAAGATCTACCTCATGAGAAAGGACAGTTAGCCCCTCAGCAACAAACCAATACACAACAACAAAATCATGAGATCAATCATCACTCCCCCAGTCCCATCCGTTGGTAGATCACAAGCCTCAAACCCCACGGTAGTGGGCCCTACACTCCATTGTCAAGCTGTTGGCAATACCGATCAATTAGGGCGGCGTCACATTGAAAACAAGAAGCAACCAGAAAAACCGGTAGCCTATTCCTCCGCTCATTATCCCAGTCTTTAACTCGTTGGTTTATCAAACCACTGTCCCCAGTAGCAGTGAACTCCCCAATCACTCTTGGGATGGCTCAAAACCACCCTCATATCGAGTCACATGAAGGATCACACAATCAATCATCCATAAAATCATTAATTATTAAATGATTCGCTGTCAAGAGTCTAAACGACAAGAATAACCAAAAATAACCAATAATAGAGCCCATCTGCCCCCAAATATAGTAACCCAAAAAAAATGGCACTAATATCGCCAAGAATTGGCCCAAAAATAGCATATCCACGTGCAACAGCAAGGCAGCCCACGGACTGCCCATAGTGGGAACCAAGGGGCCCACAGCCAAAAAAAACCCACGTGCCTACAACTATAGGCAACTAACATATATAAACCAACTATATTTAAAATATAGTAAAACACTTACCAGCCACCATTATGAAACACCATTCAAGAAACCTTCAAAATTTGCACCAAAAAATGGGCCCCACAGTCCACTCTTCACCAATGAAAGCAAACATGTGGGCCCCAAAACCAATCACTAGCCGAAATATTCCACCCAATCAACCATATACACCAAATTTGATTAGCCAAAAATTTCTCTTTTCCCAAAAACCGCTAGGAAGAACACGGGCAAAGAGGAGATCGACCCATACCTGTGTCTGTAAATGGATGACTATACGGCAATGGTGGATTAAATGAAATCCGGTCATATTTGATGACAATTTGTCATAATTTAACGCAGAACATTTTGGGTCGCCATTTCGTACCAGTGCTAGTGCTTCGTCCTTGGTGCCGCTGCAAGTGCATCCGATAATATATTTTTTTGTTATTCTGGTTAGCGCAGCGGCTACTCTCACGGAATTCACCATTCGTGTATCCCCATGTTTGGAGATGTATTCCAGCACATTCTGTTGGTTGTAGGGCCCCTGTACATTCGGATGGAAATGGCGACTATTTCGATCGTGGGTAACGTCGAAGAACCGTTCATTCTGCGTTTGAAACGGTATGGAAATTGGACAAGGGCATGGAGATGTGGTTGCCCGTCTTCGTTAATTCATGTGCAACCGCTCACATATTTGGTTGCCTGGTTGTGAACAGTTCTATATTTTCTCTAACAATCTCTCTTTAGGTATAGAAATCGGGCATATGTGAGGAAGATGTTCTTGTTTTGGACTCTAAACGAACGTCGCATTGATGCCATAATCACTCTCGATGATGTCACTTACTCTCGGATGACGCAAGTCACTCTCTGAAACTTTACTGGTGGAGAGGAGTTAGGGAGTAAGTTATATAGGTGCCCAGGAGCGTCCCACTAATATTACCTGGGACGCTCCCCCCGCGCACGTGTCGTCCCCGATTGGTGCTCCCTTCCGCATTTGTGGCGTGTTGTCGGCTAGTGTCTCCGCTCCCGCCCAGATCTGCGGCCAGGATTAAAATCAAAAGGCAGCCCGCTCCCCGATCTGCGGCCAGGATTAAAAATCGAAAAAGGCAGCGCAGGCGGGAAATTATATAAGCCAAAATAATTGGGGGAGTTTGAATTATTTTGCGAAAATGGATCGCGGAGATCTAGGCTTTCAGCGGTTGATTTTATATAACTAAACTAGGCAAACTCTACCCAACAACCACCCACATCGTCAAAATGCTAAATATTACAGACAAAATCCTAAGGAGGAGTAGGATATCCTACCTCAAATATGGCACTCAACGGAGAAGGCAGTACTCAACGTCGCTCTAAAGCTCAATATTTTTCGGATCAAAAGATAGCCCTCGACGATCAACCCAACTTTTAAAAAGACCGGTAAGGAGACACCCTAGCTAGATCAACCCTAGAGGAGGAGATTCTACAGAGAGGAGCTTCAATGGGTTTTTGGAAACGTAGAGAGAGAGTGTGGATGTAAAAGTGATTTAAAATAGCCTAGCTGTCACTGATATACGGACTCTCTCCCGCACGACGGGAGAACACAACGCTCGGAGCGTCAAGGACAAAGCTAGGTACGCTCGAGCGCAAGAAGCCCGCTCGAGCGCCAAGACACAAGAGTAAAGTACATCCGCTCGGCACGAAAAACAGTCCGCTCGAGCGTAGATTTCTCCCTCCCAGAACTTACACAAAAAGTACCACCATAGCGAGCGCTAACAAGTCCGCTCGAGCGCGACCCGCTCGAGCACAAGAGACCTGCTCGAGCGTAGAAACACATCTGCAGAAGTTTTGCAGAGGCACGAATACTGAAACTGTGAAAACCCGCGCTCGAGCGCAGAACGACCGCTCAGCGGACCGTTCAGAAACTGGCAACAACAAGGGGAGCTAAAGCTCTACCAACCTGAAACAACCGAGCCCAAACATTCTAAACTCAAACAAAAGAGTTTAAAGGTTGACACACGATAGGTACAACTTCCAACTCCACGGAACCGCGTCCGGAACACAACAGAACAGTAAAGGGATAATCGGGATCGTATAATTGTGTTACCTTAATGGTTTTGATTGCTATCACCCTGACTAAAGCCACTGGACTCTAGATTTCTGGTGAGCCAGACTCTCTTCAACAACCAGAAGATCAACATACTGTTTATAAAAGGTTCTCTCAAGTTGGTTGCAAGGAAGTATTACTAGGATCCTTATCCAATTTACACTGAGCAGAGAGGAGCTTCAGACCTAGAAGTGTGGACTCTAGTAGTAATGTCACTAAAGGTCTTTCTTATTCAAAGCCTTTAGAGCTGGTTTCAGATTTTTCAATTTCTGACACACTCTAAACATAGGGACACCTTGAATGTAACTGGTTCCAAATTGTAGAAACCACAGAGCAGAAATCCTCATGGTCAGCCAAAGTCAAAATATTTTGAAAGGTTTCTTAAAAGAAGTCACCTTATCAGAGATATGAACCACAACTGGAGAGTGATCAGATATTCCCAGAAGACAGAAAATTTTGGTCTCGAGAATTGAACCTTAAGTGACTAAGAAACCTTAAGCGAGGTGCTTCAGTTAGCCTAATATCGTTAAGCAACAATTACTCAAAAATTTTCTTTCTTTGTGGTGGCTAAGCAAGGTTGGTTTAAGTTAAAACTTGACCACTTAAGCTAATGAAATGATTAGTGGCCTAATATAATTAGTTCGTTGAAAAAAATTACTCCCGGGGATTAGGTTGAGAGCTTCTCTTCTCGATTTAGAGAAGAGAAAGCTCCCTCCGTTGTTACCCTGGAAGTTTTGAGGGTGAACTGTCGATTATCCTTCTCACCCCTTTGAGGGAGAATGTGTACTGTGTGAGTTACCAGTCCGGTGAAATCTTTTCAGCTGGTTTGATTATCCATTGAGGTGGAGTTTTCTGAGTTTGAGTTGAGGTGCTGTTTCAGTGCCTCTTTTGTTATGGCCATATTTCTTTCATTGGCTAGAGTTATATTCTAATAATGTTGTTCTTTCCAGCTTGATTGTTAAGATGGGAAGTTTCCGATATGTTGTGAAGTTGTTGTAACCCGTCTATCTACGAAGTCTGCTGTGTGTACTTGGCTGGAGTCCATTCCATTTTGACATGCATATTTTCTAGCATGTTTGCCGGAAATATGGTTGGAGATTGGTGATTTCTGGATGGGTGTGATACGTGTGACAGTTGCACAAGTTACAATGGTTGTACTGCTTTCGGCGGCGTTAGTGTGGCTGGCCGCCCGGTTGGGTCTCTATAGATTCCGTGTGGTGGTTGTTGCCTGGTAACGTCATGCTTTTCATGGGTTCTGGGTGCTGGTTCGTTCAAAGTTTCTCCGGCGTGGTTCAGGTGCTATATGACCTGCACATTTCGACGCTGTTGATTGGTGCTTCGGTGGTTGTTTGCTTGTAATCTTTGGCCAATGTTACAAGTAGAGGGTGTTGAAATTTCTCCAGTGCCGTCGTCAATGGTATTTGGAGAAGATGTTTGCTAGCTCAACGCTGCTAAGCTGTAGTGGCGTGTTTTCAAATTCATGCTTACACAGTTTTGGTGGACGTTGAGAGGATCGTGATGTGTATCGTGCAGTGTGTGAGCGTGTTGCAACTGGGCTGTCTAGACCTTTGCTAGCTACAATCAGTGGGTTTCTGTTTATGGGGAGACAAATAGTGGGTTAGCTTGTATGGATCATCCTACGGTGGAGGCCGTGTACAGGTTGGAAGAACTTCAATTTGGAAAAGGGTCTGTTTCTCCACGTGATTGTTGGCTGCTAGCCGTGAAATTCAAATGTGTTCAAGGAATATCTTGGGGTTATGGGGCCCACGTATCTTTGTGGGGTTTGGGCACACGCGGTTGTCTTGCAAACTTTTTGCCATTTTTTGGGCATTTTTGTGG
>NW_021035277.1:8613-21601 GCF_004153795.1 Camellia sinensis
GTTTTACAAGTTTCCAAGGCTTAGGCCTAGTTACACAAAATGGTTATTCAAACCCACACAAATACAACCCTTGGCTTACAAACAGAGTTACAGCAAAATGAGAGCCTTGTGCTCTCAACACATATTTCCTCGCCTTTAGTTAGGCAGAATCACCACATCTTTTCCTGCACAAAAATCTTGTAGGGTGAGCATAAAGCCCAGTAGGAAATCCTTAGCAAAGTATATACATTTTGTACAAGACTCAAGAGATGAATGTACATGTCATGCTATGTCTTTTTGCAAATAAATCATATCTTCATCTTTTGAAAACCATCATGCTCAATGATGCCATGAAATGTCCATTGTTCAAAACTTAACAATTGAATTCAAGGGGCAGTAAATACAACTCTGGTAATCCCTAGGTTGGTGTCTGCAAGTAGACTATACTAGTACGACCAAATTATCATTTTTACCGGTATTAATCGGAAGGCTCGACACCTATCCGTGCGGGTTTTCGGTCTTTCACCCTGGACTTTCAGGCCAGCTTATTCAATATCATCTACATCACCTATCAAGACTTACCAACGTATTTATCCCAAAACCATTCCATGAAAACTTGTTTCTCAACATTCTTTTCTCAATGCAAGTTTTCAAATCAACTTTCAAAGTTTAATGTAATCAAATGAATTGATATGCCAATTTCACAAGATGAATATAAATATTTTTATTCCAATTCATCATCCAAGGAATAACACAATTCTCTCTTCTCAAGTATCCTCAACAATTAGTCATTTTAAGACTATTTCAATGTTTTGAATAATAATTTCCAAAATGAACAACAATTCTCATATTCCAGGAAATTCATCATTTATATAAATATAAATAAGAAATTTTTTAAACATCCATTTATTTTGACACACAAAATAAATATAACAATATCATTTATGGATTTTCAATCTCATTTAAAAATCCCCAATTTTTAGGTTTTCTCACCAAAACTGTACAACTCAAATCTTTTGAAAGAACACTTTAAAAAATCATCTTTTCTTTAGTCAACAAAGATCAAAACCCATAAGATCATTTTAAAAGAACAAGAGACAAATCCACTTTCAAAATCGCTCATCTTCTTGAATCAACAATCAATTTTCAAAGCTATCGAATGATGATTTCGAAAATCATCTAGACCTTGCAAAAATATATATATATATATATATATAACTCTAAGAAAATCCTTACCTCAATTTTTGAAGACGAAATGAGATGAAACCCCCAAAATTAACGGTGTCGAAACTCGATCTTCACTGCACACAACGAAGCCCTTCAGAAGTTAACCAACTTTGATGAAGAAACTATGGTAGAACTCTAATGGATCTTGAGAAATCAAGGTTTTGATCCAATTTGGAGTAGGGACATGTAGAGAGAAGGGAGAGGAAAGGGTTTTTAGAGAGAGAGAGAGAGACCTAACAAAAGTGAGATACACTCATCGTAAAGAGAAGAAAAGACCCAAATTTTGGACTCACCTACCACCGCACGTGCGGCGCTTCTCCTGCACTTGCGCTCCCGCACCTGCATTTATTGCAGTAGCCAAACAAGCCCTCCCCTGTTTTTCGCATGTGCGGCTCAAGCAACTTCAAATGCATTATGGATTTTTGCTTCAGGGGCGCTGCCCCTCGACCCCGCTAGGGCGCTGCTCTCGGACCTGCCAAGGGGCATTGCCCCCTAGACCCCCGCAAGCTGACCAGGTAGCTCGACCCCCGACATACTCAGCGAAGTGGCAAAACATGAAAGAATTAACTTCTGATACAACTCTGCAAGGCACAATTCGGGTTGGATTCGCATCTAAAAGTTTGGTGACATTACTTGTTCCAAACACACCACTATAACCCGATAACCAAAAATAAGGGGAATACAAGGGAAACTAAGATACGTAACACCATTCAAAACATACCAACCCAAGTCCGGAACACCAGAAGAGACGGGTCAAAGTCGGGATCGCTACAGGCCAACTTAGTTTAATGGAGTCTATCCCATTTTTTTCCCCAAACATGGAGTATATCTCCTTTCTCCTCCCAAACATCATACATATACAATGTATATAAATCATAATCACATTCAATAATAATAGCTAAGAAATTAGTTTCAATTCGCCTAATCCACATGCAATTTCTACAACAATTATGGCTATCCTCCACTGATAGCCCAAAACAAATATTTCTAAGCAGAAATACAATCTGAAGGATAGATAAATTATCCAAATTTTCATAGGTGAGTGATAATGTAAATCCAACTCCACCATTAACAAAAACCCTCATTCAATTTCATATTCCCATTACCAATTACATTATTTGTGCAAAATAATTATTTAAGGGGTTTTAGGGCAAAACCCCCATTTTCGTCCAAGATTCCTCCCAAGTACCAAATCACTAAAATTCTCATAACACACCCCATCCATATTCCCATAATCATCCTTTTTGCATTTACATTACAAAATCCCTCATTTGATTTTACATCCCAAACCCTAGGTTTGCTCAACATCATTTCATGTTTCAATATTTCTTACACAACATCAAATAACTAAGTTAAAACTCATAGAAGAGTGTAGAAAGTCCCTACCTCAAGTTTAGAAGCCGAGAGAGAAAATGTAGACACTTCAAACGCGCCAAAATCCAACTCTATTCGGATTAGAATGTAGCCCTCGAGATGCTCTATCTTTTTATCAAAGAGGGTAGGTGTAGACCGCCCGAACTCGCTCCGCGTGCCCCCCTTTCGGAGAGGGCGCAGATTGTGTTCTAGCTACTACAGTTCGGACTCCTATCACGGTTTTGAATCTAATCTCACAAAGTGCAATGTAAGACTGATAAATCACCAAAGAGTCCAAATCCGGCAAATCGTTTTGGAAAATCGATTTTAATCAAAAGCGGCAAACATGGACTGCTTTGCCAGATTTCAGAGTCACCACCTAAATATTTTGTTTTTGGAAAATTTAGGAAACCTTGACTTGTGCCTAAGGCCACGTGTCCGTCATCACCAAAGTTGCCTCGGCTCGGGAACTTAGGTACGAGAGGGGAAGGTCCTGAAATGAGCACCCCCGCTCACCCGATTAAAGATCGGTCTCTACTAACAAGATATCTTGTTTTTATAAACACATGTGTTCTTTTTCCGGTTATTAGCTAGCTTATTACGTGATGCGCACAGCACACAAGTATAGACTAAATCGCAAGAATTGGAACAAAACATCTCATGTTTGTTTTTCGAAAATGGATTGAAAGATGCTACCCTCAAGTAGGCTAAGACGTGGATTTGCTACCCTCAAGTGGGCTTTAAAACAACATGATTTTGCCACTCTCAAGTGGGCTTAAAATGCACATTTTGATGAATTGTTCCAATTCAAGGAATGAAGCCTTCATCCACAGGCATTCATGCAGTTTAAACACTTAAGCACATAGCCTCATGGCAAGCATGCTATCATGGCAGTCACTTACACACATGCAAGGATGCTAAAGCATAAACACTTATAGTGTACTCCGAGCCAAAACAAAAGCTATGTTAGAAATCAATGTATGATCCTAGCTATGTTAAGAAATGCCTAATGCAACACATGCAAAATGCAATGAGATAGGCTCGGCTACCCAAGATGGCATATGGAATACAACAATTGATACATGTATTCAAATAGGAATTGAAATACAATGCAGTTTGAATGATGCGCCGAGCCCAGTGCATGCAAAACAAATGAATGATGCACGCATGCAAAGCATAAGGATGCTAATTGAAACATGCCCTAAAACTAACCATCGAAAGCTGATAAGTAAAAGGGAGAAAGATGTGGGGTTGGAAGACATGCATCACACATACGCACACTTATTACAACATTTGCCCTCTCGACGAAGGGTCCGAATAAATAATACAAGCTAGCTATGCTAAGCTAAGCTACTTAACTAATCTAACAATCTAATTAGACTAATTATTACACAACACAAATTGAATAACTAGCTACAACTAATTATTACAATACTTTAATTAATTAACAAATTAACTAATCATGGCAACTAACTAAGCATGTGAGGTATGTGAACTAGGCTGCCACAGCTCTGCCTTGAACAATGCAGGATGCATGCTCTCGATTGCCTCGCTCAGAAATCCATTGCTATGCCCAGAATTGCCTCTGTTTGTATTTGATTTGATCTCAGAACACTGCACAAACTTCCATAATGCTTCTACTCCAACATGGGGACATCCTGGTGGGTTGCCGACCAGAAAAGGGGGCTGTAGACCACTTGTAGGCCAGAAAAATTGGTTGTAGACCAGAAAAAGTGGTCGTTCGACCACCTTTACTAGTCTGCCGACCAGAAAATTTGCCAAGCTCCAGTTTTGCTGCAACAGAGAACAACAAGGGGCATAGCAGTGTATTTGCAAGATATGTGTGCACAACCACCCTCCTTATAATTTCTCAAGCTCAAGGGAGTACGGTACTCAACTCTCGGGCCACCAACCGAGCATCGCAATGCACAATGGCCGAGAAGCAGTTTTGCACAAGTCAATGTCATGAATGCCAAATAACAATAGGCCTCCACCTCTATCATGTTTGATCAAGAGGGTCGGCGACCGAGAAATGAGGCGCGTTTCATCACTTCAAGTATGAACGCCCCGATCCAACAACACAATGTAACTACAACACACATGCAAACAGATGCTTATCTATCACATGCTAGAATGGATGCACAAGGCTTCTATCATGTAACAATGCATGCATGGCATGTTTAGGAGCTAAGGCATTCAAGCAAGTGAAGTGCATCCACACATGAAGCAATGTACTACAATGCTCAAATAGTCATACCTACCTCATGCACAACAATAGTAGAATCAATGCTGAAATGAGGCACCAAAAGCTAGACAACAAACATGTTCATGCATTGCTAGCAAGCCATACATTAGACACAACTCTCAACACAATGAAGAAGTGATAAAGTGTGAGAGTGTAGCTAACCTATATGCACTGAAATCATGTGTGAAATGATGCCAATCATCCAAACAACACAAGCATAGTATCCTAAGGACCTTGAATCATTAGGCTAGTCAAAGCTATTGCACTACAACCATCCATAACAATCCATATGACCAAAACTACTCAAAACAGAGTTGAGCAGCTAAGAATCAAGGCCGAAAGCATGCTAAAACATAGGCTCAAAAGGGAAGGAAAACATGTTTCATTCATTGGCTCACAAACAAGGCATAATGCATAACCCTCAAGGGCAATGAAAAGTGATAAGATGGGAGTATACAAAAGACAAAAGCTTGAAATTACATTCCAAATGGCCATATCATGCATATATCACAAATAAGGCATGCAGGAGGCTCAAGCTCAAGACTAGCTAAGGTACTTGCACCATAGCCATATCAAGCAAGCCCAAGGGCAAGATGACTCAAAAATAGTCCAAGGTAAGTCAAAACAATGCAAAACTATCATGAGTAGAGCTAACACACTGCTAGAACGGGAGGCATAAAGCATGACGCATGCAAGGCCAATGAGTGGATACACTTAACACTACCAAAAACCAAGCATGAGGTGACTTCACCAACAAAAATCAGAGTTGTAACATGGTAAAATAAACCAAAAACATACTGCGATGGTAGCCCAAAAGTTAGGCAGCATGCATACATATTGGCTCATAAGTGAAGCAGTAAGAGCTCAAATCCTAAACACAACAAAGGGCATGATAAATGCGAGAAATATGACAGGGGTATATGGCCTGAAATAACATGCCAAATGTGTCATGCCATGCACAAAGCTCAAATATTGACATGCTAGAGGTCCCAAGAACTTAAGGCTAACAAGGCCAATTCAACACTAGCAGCTATACAAAGCAGGCATGCATGACCAAAACCAACTCAAATTCAGACCTAAGCATGCTAAAACATAGCCAAAAATGTGCTAGAGTAAGCAATTACACATGCTAGATCATAGGCCAAAACACTAACAAGCAGGCTGGTGAACAAGTTTTCACTACAAGTGCATAAAACCAGTGCAAGAGGTGACTTTGTCGACCAAAATCAAAAACTAAGCATGCGAGAATATAGTAAAGCTGCTGGGTGAGCCAAAAACATGCTAAAAATCAGTGGTCCAAAGCATAGAGCATGTTAGGCTAACTAAGAGGATTGCACTACAAGTACATGAAGCATGAAAAGAAGCCTCCAAGACCAGCCAAAAATAGAGTCATGCAAGGTTCTAAATAAGTCATCAAAAAAAGTGTCGCGTCAAAAAGTCCTTGCAAGAAATTAGGAAATACATGCTCTTTGATAGGCCATCAACACAAGTAACAAGAGAAGAAGGAGGGGGAAACCCCCCCCCATTTGGGCCTCATAAACCACCTTTTCACCATTGAAATCCCTTGTGGGAATTTCAGGTGGTTTTAAAAAGGCCTAAAAAAAAGTTTGGTTGAAAAGGTGGAGTGAGAAGGAGTGGCTTAAAAGCTTTCAAGCCAAGGTGCAAAAGGAGGAAAAAACCCCGCAGCACCTAATGCACAATGACACAACAGCTTTAGGATCTGACATAACAGAAGCGTCTTTTGTAGTCTCAACACCCAGCCCAAAATAGCCCTGAAAATAGTGGTGAAGAAAGGCATTGGCCAGGAGAGCATGCAAATAAGCTAAAAGTGGAAAGAGAGTTCTTTACCCTTGATGCCAGCTACGCAAAACAGCACAAATACTAAGCTCAAATCACTCTTGAGCTCAAATACAGAAGTCCCAAAGGAAACACTCAGCCCAATGGTGGTCAAGTTTTGGTTTAAGATCCCTCTTTGCAAAAGTGTAGAGGAATTCTAAGCTCGTTAGGCTCAATAAGACAGAGAAGGGGCTTTTTAGGGAGAGAGGCATCAGATTTTGCTCACAAAAATCTTTATAGAGAGGGACGGATTTGATAGAGAGAGCAATATGATGGCGAGAGAGAGTGTGGAGAGCGAGTTGAGGAAGAGTGGTATCGTGGGCCATACTTACACATCGGGAACAAGTAATGATATGAAATGCGTATATTGAGGAGGCAAAAATATATGCGAGATAGCTGTGAGTCGATGACGTTGTACACGGTAGCAGATTATGCGCCACGCGTGGTAGGTAGCAGTGGTGATACACTCGTCAAAAAATTTGAGTTTGAGACCTTGTCACTCACTTTTCTGGCCAACCGACCCCTGTTATGGTTCCGATCTTGAGGATACTAATGTTTTGTTAATTGGGCGAGTTCATGTCTCTTTCCGTATAGGATCACTGAGCAGCGTCGAGGACAAAATTTATGTACTACTTCTAGGTCCAACAACATTCAAAATGGCCAGATAATTCTCTCGTCATCCTGGACTCCTTTTCAGGGTCATTTTTGTCATCCCGAAATTGAAGCCCCGGAGTAAGCTTTCCAATGGTGGCAGCGCTATGCATATCAAAGTTCAACTGAGTGAAACAGGTTTTCCTATTTTGGTGAAGCCGGCTTAGTTTCGATCCTACCGAGCGCACGATTTATGCCGAAGCTTCTCCTAACTAGTTTTCCTTCTCTCCCTCCTTTCTTCACTCCAAATCCCTAAAACAAGGTGTTTGAAAGATTTTTCAAAGATTTCAATCTCTTTCATTCATAGGGTCTCACTTTGATCCTTGCCTCGGTTTAACCGAAAAGTGTGACATTTAACAAAAATGCGAGCCTCCGGAAACAATCATAGGAACCTTTTTTCCAAAAATAATTTGCCAAAGAGAAGGTTTCAAGGTCTGAAGAATCTTTGGTCAAAATTCGTTTTAGTCCAAAAAGGGGTGTAAGGTTAGGATTTGACTCTCTCCATTACCGGATAGAAAATGAACCGTTAATGCTTAATAAATAACAACTACTTCATGCACTGAGTAAACAATCTAGAGCAGTCGTGGGCGCCTAATCTTACAGGGCGGTTCAAAGCTTAAATGGGCGGTGTCCATAACAGTATGCCGTAGAGAAACGCTAATCTAGTTATATAAAGTAGAGAGAAACGACTCGCGCTTTTAGAGCAGAGTGAACGCTAGAATTCTAGGGTTTTGAGGACGAATAAGTTAGAAAATGTATTCTGCTATGGAAGCTTTAAATAATGACCGCACAGTCTGCCGAGTGCAGTAGTGTTGCTCAAGTCTATGGTCAAGGCACCACAATCAATTGGGGTTGTATCCGAGGCGGACGCCGCTTGAGCAGCAAGAAGTGATGGAGCACCTAAACCAGTTGCGGATAGCGCAGAAGTACACACATTCAAGAGTTTTGCCAACAATAGACCAACGCTCGAGTCACGCAGAACAGAAAGCTTTCGACAGTGTGATGAATGACGACTGCCTCCGCCGTGATTTTGCAGACCCTGTAAATAGCATGAGAGTTTGCGAAAGTCCGCTCGAGTACGAAGAAGTTCCCCCTCGAGCGGAGGGCGCCGATAAAATCCAGCAACTGAGTTAGAAACTGGCACGGGCGGAGCCAACCTATCCTAAACCCAAACACAACAACCAAAGCCAATTTAAGGAGATACAATGAAACAAGATTGTAGACAACGAATAATCAAAACTGTAACAATAACCCTCAACTGATTACCGTCTATACATTGATCTACCGATAACTGAACTGATCATACTGGAGAGAGAACTGAAAATGAATACTGAACTGACTAGCCGAACCACTTCTGAAACTGAATGATGAGTAATAAATGTTAGTTATGTGCACGTCCTCATCTGTTTGACGCGTACGAATTATCTTGTCATGCAATATGTATAAACTGCTACAGTTGAATAGGCCCTTATCGAGGCGGCCGAATCAGAATACAGAGCATTAGTGTTCACTATGCACCCGTACAGAATTAATGTATTTTATGGTAATATTACTGAAAAAACTGATTAGGTATGATTTAAATAGATAGGATTGGAGAGATGATTATGATCACAGAGTTGCCTTATTATTTATTATCTCTTTAAACTTGACCACTACAGGTGGAGGGCCACTCACACACACACACTGGAACACACAACATGAGCCTTGTATAGCACTTCCACCACGTAGATTAACCGCACAACGTACTTTCTCACATTTTGAGCCTCAAACCGACCATTAGAGAAGAGAGAGACTTTGAAGGATTGGTTTCCATCTCTTGAATATGCTTGGAATCGCTTGAAGGATGAAAGTGTTAGACTGCAAACTATATTGAGACTCCTTAAACCTAAAACACAAAGACTAAGGTAGGACACTTTCTTCTTGGTGTTCTTAGAATCATTCTTGCACAATTATTCATGCTTAGCAGATCCATGTACAAGCAAGCGGCCACGTTTTGGTGCATACATGTGTTATAGAGTGTAATTCCCATAGCATGCATGTTAATTGAATGAATTTGGAGTTGTAATTCCATGGTAATTGGTCGCATGCATGTTCAATTTTATGTTAAATTCCATGATTTCAACGCATGTTTTGAAAAGAATGGCTCCTAGAGATCAAGTTGGAGCTTTGAATGATTTGAATTCATGCATGTTTGCATGTCTTCATGTTCTTCGACAGGAAATGGTTGAATTGGTTTGAATTTAAACACAGCACTTATCGGTGTGGGCTTTGAATTTTCTCCCTCAAATTGAGCTTTAAATAAACCATGTTGTGGCTATATGTGTTTTATAAATGTTTTTTCCCCAAAATTTGGCGCCAAGAGGTCGAGTTTGGAGTTGGTAGACATGCTTGGTCTGAAGCTTGGTGAGGGCAGATCTGGAAATCCAGAATTTTGCTTCCCCGCTCGATCCGCGAAGGACCCCGCTTTCCGAGCAGAGACCTTGTCCGGGCTCCGCTGAGCGAACTCAGAGCGATTGATCGCGCGTAATAATCAGCCATCAGTAAACTTTAACTGTTTTGCAGACCTGCTCGAAGCGAAAGGAACTCGCTCGAGCGAAAGCTTTGATTCTGGACTGTACCGCTCGAGCGTAGAAAGTCTCCCTCGAGCGAGGCTCTTATTTCTCAGCAAACTTTGCGAAAATGTTTCTAAGTGTATTTTGCAATCCCTCATACCTCATCCTAGCATCTTAGGCCTAAGTTTAGAAAGTGCATCTTGAGTGAGGAATCATTGTAGAACACACAAGTGCATTGAGGTGTTAAGTTATGAGATTTCCCCACTGTTGTAGCTTTAATGTGTGTTCAATCTGTGTAACTGTGTAGGGTTGGCGACTAGGGAGTCACGCTCTAGCATACTGTAGCCCAGAACCTGTGAGAACAATTTGTGTAAAGATATGTTTCAACTGATTAATTCTTCTGAATACTGAATAACGACTTTAACTGAACTGTATTATTACTGAATGAATGTATGTCCTTTATTCTTGAAATCTTACGTGTGCATCCCTTAGTAATCTACGATTACTGTTACCTGTACTGGCACATGAGATCCTGTCGGTTTCTGGGAACCACTACTGTTTCTGACTGATGGCCATCATTACTGGGTTCGGTCTTTAAAGACCTACTGTTACGTTTATGCTAAATGATCGTCCCACATATGACTGTTACTGTACTGAACAACGAAATAAACTGATTGAATTTGACTGTTTGTCATTACTGAGTAGGCACATTCATCTAACCCCTTACGCTTTATGTATTCACTGGTTAGATCCCTGCTCCATAATATATTATGTAGGTGTTCAGGCCACCAGACCGCAGCTAGGAGCGCGGAAGTGTCCCCGTTATTGTCAAGCCAGCCTATGTGCCTCACTGCGAGGATTCCGCAGCCTATCTGCTAAGCTTAGGGGTGTTTTATTAAAGAGATCCCCCCTCTGTACTGTTCATTCCACGTGTATAGACTATACTGTTAACTGACCATGCTATCTAGGGTTTGAGTCCCTAGTTTGAATGCAATGTAAATTATTGGTGCAATACTGTTACTGTACTGTTTATATATGAAATGCATGAAAAGTCATTTTGGCATACAGACTGGTCACAGCTCATGGACATTGTTTAATTACTTGTATTGCTTCCGCCAGGCCCTGTCTCGGCCCCGTACTCTGTACTGTATACTGTTCAGCAGGCTTCGTATCTCGATACTGGCCGGTTTACGGTCTAAACCCCATAGGGCCCGGGTTTTGGTCGTGACAGAGTGTATCAGAGCGATACTTACCAGCAGTTATACCGCAACACGTGTCCAACTGAGCTATAGGGGTCCCTAGGAAAAAGTGAATTAGGAACAAATCGTCATGAGACTTGGAAAAGTGGAGTGGCCGTGTTATGACTGAATATCTGTTATATGTGTTAAACATGAACAAATGACGCATATGTTAAAATGTTATCAACGCTTATAGTGAAATGGACATGCCAATGAAACCTGAGTCCTCGTTACGTCGAGGCAAAAATGGGAAGAATGAAGAATGATAATAGACGATAACTGGCTAAGACTTGAGCAGCAACAGAACCAATCCGCCTCTACCTAACGCAATCACGTCGCCCTCCTCCTCCTCCGGTCAGCCGGAACCTAATGGATGTGGATGATGGGGATAATTTGCTCTCACCAGAAGTTCAGCAAAATAAACCGCATCCTTTCAGGGAGGCCTTGAACACGTTAAGGCGAAGCTGGGTTCTGGAAACAGAGGAAACTATTGAAGTGTTTTTCCGTGCGCAGAGCGCAAATAAAGTACTGTTAGCCTACCCTTCAACCTTGGCAAGAAGAAGGCTAGAAGGTGGTGGATGTTGGGATCCGGCGATACAACGTACTGTATGATTCTTGAGCTCAGTTCAGAGTCAGGTCTTGAGAAAGTACTTCCCGCAGTGTGTCAGCGGAGTACTGAAAGTAACTGATCATGACACAACTGGAAACAGGCACCCGATGGGTCGGTGCACGCGAATGATGAACAAAATTTACTGAACTTGCCCGCTTATGGCAGACCGCACATGGGGATTCCGAACTTATAAGAAGGCCAGAAAATTGAAGGCGGCCTTAATGGTCAAACTTGACCGGATAAATGTTTTGAAATTAGCCGACGAACTTTGTGGGTGTTCTCGGTGAACCGGGGGGACATATGATAGACTGGCCGAGTCAAAACATGCGCAGTGAAACAATCTGAAACACCAAAACAAACTATGGCAGTGGAAAAAGGCAAGAGTTCAAAATTTTATAAGAAAGGCAAGCACAACCCAGCAACAAGAAACAAAACGGGTTGACAACTAGCCCCGCAGCCAAGGGAGGTTATACCCCCCCAGCACAAAGCATGCGGTCTGTTCTGAATGTGGCAAGCAAGCACAAAGGGATTTTGCTACAGAATAATTGGAGCCTGTTACAAGGTGTGGCAAGGTGGCGCCACATGGTCTTAAAGACTGCCGCCCTATTGCCCTCCCCTCCTTGCTTCCACAAGCAATGGTAAGCCTCGCAAAGAGAAAATAAATCAAGCGCCAGCACAGGTAAATGCTCCAACACAAAGCCCTAAACCCTAAAAACTACCGCGGAAAGAAGCCTATGAGGCAAAGGCGAATGTTTCGCACTAGTACGGGAGAGTGCCGAATACCGAGAGCCCGTTGTTCAGGTATTCTCAGGTTCAGCATCTCGTACTCAAAAATCATAAGTAACTGATTGATATTTAATTGAATTTTTCTTTCCCGGGGTCTATCTCTTTACAAACAAGTATAAATTATGGATAGGCCCCACAGGAAACCGCAAAAGAGAAGGGGACACAAAATATGGGAAGAAACCAAATCGGGCCCATCAAACGACAAGGGCCAGACCCGGGACCGCGGCGCCGGGGGGCACCGAGGATTTCAAAAGGGCCCGGCTAACGGGGCATCCATTGGGGGCGAACGAAGTGCCCCAACGAGCGTTAATTTAGAGTCGCTTTAATTCACTGACCCACAAATTTCTAATTTCTGATAGGTTTTGGTTGTTTCTTTTATTTCTTTTCTCATTTCTTTTCTTTCCTTTTCACCGAAATGGATATTACCTTCTTCAGAAACCCTCGACCACCAAGATTACTGCACATTGACACCCCGTAGCACCCCGCGGTCAATGCAAGCCGACAACACCGC
>NW_021035283.1:0-18851 GCF_004153795.1 Camellia sinensis
GATTATGCAAGTATGATTAATTTATTTGCTTCTAAAAATGCAAGAAAAATGAGGATCAAGCGACACTTATTAATTGTTGTGATGTAATACTAAGTATTTTTTGTGATTTTGACACAAATTTTTTGTCTTTTATCTTCATATTTTTTTTCATTTTTTTTCATTCAATGAAAAAAAAAATATGAAGGGCCCAAAAAATTTATTAGTTGATTATTGGCTTTAGGCCCCGAAAATCTCAGGGCCGGACCTGCGTATGTAAGCAACGTTAGGATGTTGTCAGTATGTACAAACACGTCACGAGGTTGTTAGTATGTTGGTAGTATGTTTTAGTATGACTTTAAGCTGCCTTTGCCTTCCTCCACTACGAACGGTAGACGTATTAATGACTATCATAACTATGTCCACTACTGAGTTCCATGGAACCTGTGTATGTATGTTATTAATGTGCAATGGTTATATGCTGTCTAATTTAGCATCTTATCTCTCTGTTTGTTGTTATTAATGTGCAATGGCTTATGCGTTTGTATATAATAACCGAATTGTAATGGTAATCTTTTGTAACCGTACATTAGTAATGGCTTCTATACGTACTTCTCCGCGTACCCAATCCAAAAGCAAAGGCATTGTCACAGAGAAGTCAAGCAGTCTTGAAGAGATACATAATCAATTTAGCCACAAGGTCTCATGGGATAGTGACTCAATCCGAGTTTTCCTACGGTTGATTGCAAATGAGATTACAAAAGGAAAGCGACCATTCCTAGTCCTCAACCAAGCAGGGTACAAGTCCTTGGCAAGGAAATTTGAGAAAAAAACAGGAAGAAAACATGGCCTCAAGCAGTTGAAGAATAAATACATGAGTTTGAAAAAAGAGTGGCAAGCGTGGACACAGTTGATGGATTCAAGCAAAGGAGTGTCAGGGATAGGGTTTGACTGTGACACCGGTATGTTTCAGGCACCTGAGGAATGGTGGGACAAGATGGAATCGGTAAGTACATGTACAAACAAGTTTCATATTTGTCTGTTATCAGTACATTTTTAACCTTTTTAGTTAACTTTTAATTAATTATATGAAATGTAATGTCTTTTTCTTTCATATATCTCCCTTTTCTGCAGATAAACAAGGTGTGTGCCAAGTTTAGGAAAAAAACCTTGGAACATCGTGACTTGATGGAGACGGTCTTCATGAGGGCATCAGCTATTGGTAAGCACCATTGGACCCCGGGAGAGAAACTTCCTAAAGCTGCTGATGACTCATCTGATTCTAAGCATAGTTTGGGAGCCCAACCATTTGTTGATCCGATACCCGTAGGAGTACAGGACGTGGATTCAGATTCTTCACTGGAGCATGTTCCGATTGAAAAGGGGAAAAGGAGAAAGACGCCATCAACAAGTGTTTCAAAGTCGAAGAAGGCAACAAGTGGAACGTCAGTTATTGCGGAAAGCATGAACAATCTAACATATGTGGTGCGTACGACGAATCAGCAGGTTACGGTGAGGCACCTCACAGGCAACGAATCGCTGTACACTATTTCGGAGTGCATGCATCGCCTAACGAGTATTCCATCCCTGATTGGTACGCCGCTATTCCATTTCGCCTCGACACTTATGGATAACGCAGATTACCGGGAGGTGATGATGCGCCAGCCTGATGATGACCACATCATAGGGTGGCTTACACAAAAGTAGCTCTAGTGTACTGCGTCGGCGCCGTTTGCGAACCTGTTTGGGGCTCGCTGGATGTGATGTAGCGGTGTTAGGATTATTGAAGATGCCTGCCCTTCTCTTGCTTTTGAAAACTTTTACTTATGTTATTGTTGGCACTGTATTAAAATGGGATGGTTGTGTTTGCATGTTTTTATTCTTTTCTTGTTGTTTTTTTTTCTTGCTAGCTATGGTGAACAAAACTTTTAGTTAAGTTTGTCGTAGAAAAAATGGAAGCATGGTTGTGCGTTTTTGGGGAAAGGAATGGGATGCTTCTGTTTTAATTAAATTTATGGCAATGAAATGCGCAACGACAGTTTTCTTGCTAGCGTTTGTATGTCTTTACTTTGCGAGGGAAACTGTTATGTTAGTTTGACGTCATTTTTGTGGTTGTTACCACCATGGTCCCCCTGTAAAATATAACGACCAGGTTCACAATTTGTTCAATTCATATCATTATGCGTTAGTAATGACATTGGTGATGGCATTACGTACATTAAAAACCATGTGGCATTCATACGTGCAAACTGTTATTACATTTGAGTCAATGAATCACGTGCAAACTGATTGAAACAATAATGACGAATTAAGGGAAATGCTTAATCAAATGGCAGTACAGCTGCAACAAGAAAACAATTGGACATTTCTACAAACATGCCAGTATGCGACAGAGTGGTACAAAAAACACATGGCTAAAACGCCATGCCGCACTTTGATATTGACCGGGCATGCATGGATATGCGAACTATATGCGGGTCATATGGGTCGATTTTAGGAAAATGTTTGCATGCCGAAGGAAGTGTTTACCGCTTTGTGTGAGACATTAGTAAATGATTTTGGGTTACAAGTACCGCAACGGCCACATGGCTTAACTGTTGAAGAAAGCGTTGCAATGTTTATCCACGTGTTGCAAGGGATGCAAAATTAACAAATCCAAGAATGTTTCCAACATTCGAGGGAGATTGTGTCTCGGCACGTGCATAACGTATTAACTTCCATGAAGGAGTTCACTGTTGTTCATTGCCAGCCCACATACAGTCAGCATCGTATACATCCATACGTGCAGTCTAGACGGAAATACCTACCATTCAAAATAGTACTGAAAAATATTATTGACATATAAATAAAGAGTGTCAGTTATTTTGTTTTTATTATTAACTGGACGTGAGGTATGGAAAAAACCAAACAGTTGTTACCCGTTTAAGCAACAAAAAAATTGGGTTGTTTGCAGGACTGCATTGGCGCAATAGACGGAACACATGTAAGTACATGGGTTACGGGGCCAGATGCGGCAACATATTTCGGTAGGAAATACTGTCACACACAAAATATAATGGCCGCTGTCGATTTTGACATGTGTTTCATATTCATTTCGTGCGGATGGGAAAAAAGTATGCATGATAGTCGCATATTCAACGATATACTAACAAATGACAATGTCCCATTCTCACATCCTGACGAAGGTAACACATGGCGATGTTATTAGATTTAGGGGGCTATAAATTTTTTCTGAAACAGCGTTACTTGAAAATGAAGCTTGTATGTTCGGTTTTGGTGTCATACATTGTTGTCATGTTTGCAGGCAAATATCATCTTGTCGATTCTGGTTATCCAAACCGGATAGGTTACTTAGCACTATTCAAAGGCCACCGTTACCACCAACAAGAGTTCCGACGTATTGCACGGAACACGACGACAAACACGCCAAGGGAATTATTTAACAAAGTGCACTCGTCCTTACGCAGTGTGGTGGAACGCACTTTCGGTGCCTGGAAAAATTGATGGGGGGTTTATTCGAGACATGCCTCGGTATGACTTTGCAAATGTGCAAGTTTAGTCAGTAGGTGCGTTAATGGCATTACATAATTATATACGGCGCAACATAGGTAACCCAACAACTGTTCACCCAATCTGTGACGAGGAAGAGGCTATGACAATAGTAAATGCCATACCAGAAGTTGAACATGACGAGGATGGTTTAATGGTTAGGGATGAGGACCCGCATATGGCATTGGTGCGCCTTGACATACGCGACAAATTATGTTACATGCGTAATAACGGAATGTTAGGAAATATATAATAGTCGACCTAATTTCCGCCGGGTTGTAACATTACTATTGACACACGTGGAACAGACTGTATTGAAATATATTATCATGTACAATATGTATGTATTTACACAGGAATATACCCCCTTCTAGTTGGTGACATGCCTAACTTTGAAAAACCAAAATCCATAGAAAAAAGCCTTTTCGAAAAAGAAAACAAGGTGAAACAAATAACAAAAAAAAAAAAAAAACTAATACAGAAATTATCATGTGCGACGTCAATTAAAAACATAAAAACACAAGTTGAAAACAACAAAAAAACCAAAACAGACCCTCATTTTTTGTCATGTGCCACGGCAATATATGATCTTCCACATCATATATTGTAAATGACATAAAAAAACGTTTTTCCAAACAAAACAATCAACCGAAATTAGCATTTGCTACGTAATTTATAAATAAATAAAACACATGAAAACCCATTTGTCAAATATAAAACAAATTAATGTATACAAATTTTTAAAAAATTACAGAAACGTAAATTTAAGCAAGAAGAACGACAAACATAGGCCTCATCCAAAAAAAAAGGAAAAAAAATAGAAAAAGACAGAAATTAGCATTTGTCACGTCATTTACAAATAAATAAAATGAGAGAAAATCCATTTTTGAAATATAAAAACAAATTAATGTGAGTAAATAAAAAAATGAAAAAATCGTAAATTAAAAAAAAATAACGACAAAAATACGCATCATTCAAAAACATTTAAAAAAAAACATGAAAACATAAATTACCATTTGCCACGTAATTTACAAATAAATGAAACACATAAATAAAAAAAAAAAGTTATTGTATACCAATAAAAATAAAGAACGAGAACTAATTAATGTTAAAAAAAAAGAAGACAAAAACATAAATTTAAAAAAAAAAAAAAGCAAAATACGCCAAATCCAAACCCAAAATCAAAAAAATAAAAGAAAAAAAAAATGTAAGCAAAATACGCCAAATCCAAACCCAAAATAAAAAAATTAAAAGAAAAAAAATGTAAGCAAAATACGCCAAATCCAAACCCAAAATAAAAAAATTAAAAAAAAAAAAACAAAATTTAAGCAAAATACACCAAATCCAAACCCAACATAAAAAAAAAAAAAATATTTAAGCAAAACATGCCAAACCCAAAATAAAAAAAATTAAAAAAAAATTAAGCAAAATACGCCACACCCAAACCCAAAATAAAATAAAAAAAAAATTTAAGCAAAATATGCCAAATCTAAACCCAAAATAAAAAAAAAGCCAAAAAGGGCAGTTTGGTAATTTGACAGGAAGACACCTCACAAAAAAATCAAAAAAGTTAAAAAGCCCTCCTCAAATCAGGTTTTTTAGCCCTATGCTAAAATAGTAAAAAAAGTCAAAAAGTCAAAAAATCAACCCATTTTCCAAACGGAGGCTTAATATAATTGGGGACTTAGTAAATTTTTTGGATAAACTAGAGAGGCTCTCTAAATTTATCTATTTTTATTCAAAAAAAAAATAAATCAAGAATCAAAGCAAAAAATGTGCAATGCTTCAGGAATAACATGTAATTTTTTTTTTTGGTGAATAATAATTTATTCTTTTTCATTTATAAAGGTTCAGATAGCTACGTCAGCGTGACTTGTTTTTTTGCCAATGGCATTTTTCTATAAGTTCATTTTTTAAAGTTAGGGCAAGGCTATGTTACACCTTTTTGAGAATCGGAAGGTGGAATTGGGATAATTACATGAATGTTAGGCCTGGTTTGTTTTTAGAATTGGAAGGTAGCATGGGGATTAGTAGTGAGATGTGATTTAAAAATTTATGTTTATTTTGAAAAGTGGCCATGGAATTAAAAGTTTCATGAGACTATAAAAGGCCTTTAAGAATTAGACTAGCAATCTTATCGAAGAAGTGATATTGATATTTAATCCCATGAGATTAGAGGTAAAAATATTATTTTGTCCTTCATTTTATAAAGTTAATTTAATATAAAAATAATTTCTAATATTAAAATGAAATAATATCATAATATATTTATACCAAAATAAAATATATCAACATAAAATAATAAAGTACCAAAATATAATTTTGAATGTTAAAATATATCAAAAATACCAAAGGGTATTTATGGCATTTCATATAGTTAATTCCCTTACTAAAATATATCACAAACAAATATAATTTTTCGTAAACTCCTCACTAACAATCGTCATACTAATAATCTCACCCAACTTAACTCTGAAAGCAAACAGATCCTTAGAATTTTTTTTTAAAAAAAATTAAATAACTCCATACTTTCTAAGTCACAACGATATTAAAAAAAAAAAATCATAACCAAATATCACATAAGGCATAGTCAGGGATTTCATGAATTAACTAGAAAAGAAAATGATATAATTAGAGGTATATTTAATACACTCATTTCACGGAGTGTGTATACTAGAATTTTTCTAAAAGTTAAAATTCCTTCTTAATTAATTTTCTTTTTAGATAATTAATTTAGTGTGAATAAATTATAAGATTAGTGTATGATTTATAGAAAGTTATAGTAAAATATTTTTTTCATATTTTCTCTCTTATATTATGAAAAAATCACTGTAAAAATTTTGATATGAAACCTCGTTGTAGATATGAGTAGTTATACAAAAGATTAAATCATGTCTCTATGGAGACATATAATTATGTTATGGATAATTTACTTGTATCTCTTTGTCGAAACTATACCTCGCTTTGTGAGAGAGTGTATTACCATATCACCACGTAATCTGAGTTGTATATCAGCATGTATTATTCAAATATGTTCAAGATAACCTCCACGCTATATAAGATGTGCCTAATGCAAGAAGATGTTCATGCGCTTTAGATTGATAAAGCTCTAGATATGATGATAAATACTCACTCATATGCATATAGATGGTATTTATTTAATAGTCAAGTAGTAACTATAGGAATTTAAAAAATATAGTCGCTTTATAATTTGCTAGAGAAAATTGGTAACAGTATCAATCCAATGTAAAGGATAAGGTATTTGTCTATGATCTCCGCCTGCTCGATCAGGTCATAAGCCTGAGGTTTAGAAGTGTCATTTCTAGCTGAGAATGTAGAGATGCTGTGATATTTGTGTGATAAGCATTATCTCATGTCGATAATGTTTAAGTCATGGCTACATTTGTTTTTTCTCGGAGAGGCGAAGAATTAAGTTCTGGTTGTGTGTGCCTCGGAGATCTTTGTCTCATCTGCATGTCGCTCTCAATTTTTAATTCGAAGCTGTAGCATGGCTTCGAACATGCTCTGATTTACTCCTTTTTCTGAATATTTCTAGTTTTATTTAGTGTAGTAGACTTTATATAAGTGGTGCTACATATAATTTGCTATTCTAACCTATATCTCATATTGTAATACATAAAGTCTAGCATATTGAAATGTATCCTGTACATTTGTTTTTATAGGATTAATACTTTAGTCACAGAGTTATAACACACTATATTTATACTCTTTTTTGATAACTACACCGCGTCATGATTATGTAGGTACTTAATAATTATTGTTTTCTAAACCCGTTTGATCTGATATAATAGTAGGTGTTGATCCTGTTGTGAACTCTGTCTTTAATTGTGTAGGGTTGTGTCCTTTACTCGATATGACTTCCCATAGTTACTCCTTTTAATATCTTTGTTCAACATTGAACATCTCCGCTCATAGTCCGTTATTTTTTCTATTTGTTGAAATTCGGTCTCATACTGCTTTGTACATAGTATCAATATTTTATTATGATACCTCAATCTCACAACTATCTTGATTTCAATTTTTTCTTGAATAGACTAGATTCTAAAAGCCCTTTTGACTGCTTACATAGAATATGATCTTAGTTACCATATTTTGTTTAAACTCAGATTGCTAGTACTCATTTCTATTTGCAACAGACTATGCTTATTGTATCAGCAGTGCAATGTCTTCACTAATAGCATTATTTGAATTCTGATATACACTGAAAACCATGGTATTCTCATTTTCATCTCTTTTAGGATCTTAGAGAATACGATTACGATGGTACTCGAGGTTTCCTCGCAGTTCTAGCATTCAGAACCACTATCTACTTTATTCTATACTGCCATTATCTGAATAGATGCCACGATCTCGTCAACGGAGCTATTTGTGCTTTGAGACCGACCGTTCGTCTGTTAAGCTACTGTATTGTTTGCTGATTGGAGTGTACCCCTCTATGCAGATGTTATATGGACTTACTCGAAGTATTTACTGGCAGTGTACCTTACTGTTCAATGCTGTTTTAATATGAAAAGGACATCATTCCTTAGGCCTTCTTCTAACGCAAGATGTTATGTTTCAATGGGACTTTAGTCACTGAGTATTATATTGATCAGCTCTTTAGAGTGTGTGGAGGATCCAGGTATCGGAGTTCGCTGAAGATTGGCTAAGGGCTTGAGGTGTGGCATTCATTCTAATTTTTTTTGAGAACTCCCTTTTTGTCATAAGTCAGACCAAATTCGTCAGTGGTTCTCTCAGTATGACAGGAGGAGTTATCCAATAGTGAAATGTCCAATGACTAAGGCTCAGGCAAGAGACAACATTGGGGGTAGAGTTATAGAGAGGAGAGAGATTATCGGTTTTTCGTCCGTTCGCTTGGTAGTTAAGCTCAGTCTGTATGTGTGTGCTTTCTCTCGAAAGGACATGTGATGTAGGGAGACGATAGCATACTCTAGTAACTTGTAATCATTTGAGTTTTAGCTGGGATTAGTTTGTCCGGCTTAACATTGAATTTAGGTACTAGTTTATGTGGTAAGAATATGATATAAATGTCGATTTATAACTGTATATAGATGCTATGTTGTGAATTAGATGTAGAGATAATGTTGAGTGAGAAAAAGGTACTATGAGTGAGATAACATGAATAAAGACGTGTAGCAGAAGACGAGGCGAGATTAGAGTGTGGTGATAGTCTATCAGATGGAGTTCATATATTTACGTAGTATATTATATGGACCGTCGTAAATCTAACACTCATAGCTCATTTCCTGTATTTACAATATTTACTTTAAGAGGCTTCGTACACGGATAAAAGGTAGTTTTTGGTCTTTGTTGTAGAAAAGATGTCGTTATGAAAATAGACTTAGCGCATGGGCTTTTAGATCGAAAGGAAAATCTAAAATTGGACTTATGAACTAAGTGCCCCAATATTTATAAAGAATATTAATTATAAAGTATTACATTTCTGTAGGCTAGTTCAGAATTAAGTAAAATGTTGTACATATTAGATCTTAGTAACTAAGGTATCAGGTATATTATGGTGGGCATTTAAAGTTAGATAGAAGAGTGATGTTCCACATAGAAGATAAAAGGAGAAGGAGAGATTAGCAATAGGAAAGAAAATAAGAGAGATAAACACCACTTTTATATTAATATATAAAAAAAAAATAACAATTAAATGATATCGTATATTCATAGAAAATGAATATAGTAATATATTATAAATTGGAGGGAGTTTTCATAATTCGGCTTGGGCTGGTAATGACCGGGCTAAATTGGACTAAGCATGTTTGGGCCAAGCCATGGTTTTGGACCAATCCAGGGAGAGTGCGCTCGGTTAAAAGCCCTGGTCCAATTTGGCTGGAATAATTTCGTTTCAGCCGGTTCATGTTATTTGCTCGTTGAGATCGGCGGTAAGCCTTCTACAGTCAGTCCAACCGAACAAGAGCTGGTCATTACGGAGGACTGCTAAGCTCGGTCATAACGGAGCTCGGTTTAATCCAGTGTACGTCTTTGGAGTATTGTTGGTGTAGGAAGATAAGGCAACGCACCGGCTATCCATTTGCACCAACGCCGTTTTGGCGTGTTGTTTAGTGATGTTTAGCTATATTTGCATTTGGACACGTGGAAAAGTGGGATGGAGAGCAGATCCACAATTCAAAAAGACAAATGGACGCATGGCTCGTGTAGAAGGTTATATAAATTGACATGGCCCCCATGCTGCGGATGAACATCTCCTGGTGAGAGAACACTAAACACATTGTCTTCTCTCTCTTCTCTCTTCTCTCTGAGTGGGTACTGACTTGACCGTTGGAGGGATTTTCAGTGACGCACCCGCCGGTAGCTCACCTTCGTTGTGTTCACAGGTCAATTTGGAGGAAGGCGCAACTTTGGACACGAGGAATTACGAGTGGTATCAGATATTTCTGCCCGTACCAATTGGGCGCCGTCTGTGGGAAACTCGAAACAAACCAACCTTGTCTTCCAAGCTTATCGAATCACCTTTCATGGAACACAACAATAGTACCCATTGTCTTCATCGACGGTATTACCCGCAGAGCGCAGCTGACAGAGTGTAAGGATCGTTCCGCGGGCTCACGTGTTGCAAACCCATCCAGGGGGCATGGGCGTTTGAGCGCTGGGTCGCAACGGACAAGCGCATGGCACGCCAAAGTGAGCAGAAGGATGGCTCTGCCCTCAATGCGTAGATGCGCGAAATACAGTCCTGGCTGCCTGTGGTGATGCATTTCCTGCGCGCTTAGCTACTCACTCATCGTGAGTTGATTCCAGCGCCGGCCCGCAACGGCGGGTGCGAAAAGATTAGGCACCGTCGGCGACCAGCTCAACGCTCCGTTGGAATCAAGTTGAGAGACCAAGACACCATCATCCGGAGGAATAGGCGGTGGAAATGGAGAGTGTCATACAAAGTGTGCAAAGTCTCATAGAAGGGAGAAGGTGTTGCTGAGACTTTTGAGAGGGACCACAGATAAGCGACCGATCCGCGCCAACCTCTGATCTTGCGAGGCGTCTTTGATAGGCCGGTTCACGGAGGACCTCTAAAAGCCTCTTGAACGTCACATGTTCGACCCTCACTCATTTCACACATTTTACCCCACTCTCTAGAATTTCCGATCTCCGAAGAATTAGATGGCTTGAAGCCGCTCATTATTAGGCTTCAAAGGGATTACGTGTACCATATGCCTCTGACAGATTAAGGTAGATGAGAGGTCCTTTGAATGCTAGCTAGGATGTAGTTCACGATCCCCTTAATAGTCAGCTTTGACCTGGCAGATCGGACGACTATACTTTCTACCTTTGGCTAGTGTGCCGTCTCAGGGGATCAGTTTTGTAGGGACGTCTTTGATAGGCATGGAGCGGCCGCAGAGGTATCTGGACAGTTCTACCAGGCTCAAAGGGTGCCGCGGGTAGCCAGATAGGTTTTATCCTTCATTCACGACAAAAAGATTGGTCACGTCAGAGGTAGAAATGGATTGAGGTATCTATTTTACCATTGCCGCCACTCGCCCCGATTCGAAGTCGGCTTGACGTGTACCTCTTCAGGACAACAGGCAATCTTGGTCAAATGCATATTGAGATTTAGACGGAAGATTCCGACACGGCTTTACGCCTTAGAGATTATAGATTCGACGAGCTGTTGCCGCGGCTGGTACCAATCTTCAGTCCAGCATGCCGAAGAAATATGTCGGAAGAATGCTTTAAATATACGGAATAAATTTCAGGATTTTGTACCGATGCACGCATATCACGTCTCCCTCGCAGTGCTTCACAATGTTGTGCTTTTGGATACATAGCACGCACCGAATAAAAACTAGTAGCATTTTCAAGGCGTCTTCTCTTGCGAAAAAAGCTCTATTTGTGCCCGTTCGAAAGTTGCGTACTCGAGTGGCCTTGGGATGGTCTTGAGAGGTATGTGACTCGAGCGTTATGAATAGATAAATAGACAGACTCGAAGCGGCTGCCATATTGGAAAATGTTTGCCATGCCGTTTTCCGAGTTGGGCTGCTTCATTCTTGTATGGGCTTCGGTCGACTTGTAGGGAAGTGTGGGGTGTGGACAGGCCATTCACTGTAGACTCGATTCAAAGCCAACACTAAAACGCCAAAGGATGAATTGCCGTCGGACCACCTATTTCTGAGCTGTCTTATGGAGAGTAAAGATCGGATCGAACAGCCCATGCCGTAATCTTAACCAGCTATTATATCATCACGGCACACCGCCAAAAGCCCGAACACTATTGGTTTGAGTCAATTACCGGCTGTAAATCTTTGAGAGTGTTCCTTGTTATAAGAATGGCAAAAATCTCGGCTTACACCAAGTCCGGACATGACCGTGTCGATCATCTTCCTCATATGCTCTTATTGTAATCACACCAGTTTCAGTCGGGTATTGCTCTGAGAAGCCTCGGTCACATCATGTGGTAGACCTTGAGGGACCTCCATGCCGATAGAAGCCGAGAACCGACTTCCATGGAGCTTTTGATTGCAGCGCCGAAACATCAATTCACTTGTCCGAGTAGAGGTCCAGACTAGTGCCGGATCTCTGCGAGGAGGTCTCACCGTGAAGGACCAAGATCGCCAGTGTTTCATATTTAGGACATACAAAAAGGGTAGGCGCTGTGGAAACTAAAGCCGACTTGATGCTCCAGGACAGAGAACGACAATACGTCCCCATAACGTCTGAGTTGTTTTGAAAGAGGTTATCCTTTGCCTCGGTCACAGGGAAGTCAGGATTCGGGATGTGCCGGATCTGTAGAGAAATCGGCCATGGGTAGCCCGAATCCGGGTGGATAGTCTTCCTCAAATCGAGCGTTACCCTCTCGAGCAGGAATTATTCCCCACAAGACTGTAGAGCAGTTCTGTGTCCGAGGTCTAGGATTAAGATAAAATCACGCACGAACTGATGTTATGAACTACTCCTGGAATAGACGAACGGGCAATCCACATTGTATGTTGTTTATATTAGAGGTCCCAGCTTCCATGAGCCGCATATGGTGAAATTCCTGTAGATGATGAGTGCATATAACGGCTTGTCTCAGCTTCCTCGTATAAGTTCCTTTTGGCGGTTACTTGAGCAGACTAATAGGTTTGCAAACGCGCCACCACTCTTGCACATGTAGTAGGTTAAGGCACTGATCCGCTGAAAGTTTGCCCCGGACGGAGGCCGTAAAACTTTACTATTGGGCCTCTGATATAGAACTTCCTACCGGCGCAACTACCTCACATTCGAGTGATGAAAAGGTTGGTTGAAGTCGTTCCCTGCGTCGTTTGTATAGAGACAGGAGACGCGACGTTTTGTGGAGGTTTCAGAGCATTTGAGTTGGTTGTACCAAATAATCGAACGCGGGTGATCAGTGGATCGGCGCAGGGGGCACTGTCGCCGTCATGGCGTCTCATTAGCCAACAAGTGACTCGGTGAATGTCGCAACCAAGAACTCCTACCAGCTTCGATGCTTTTGCTTTATGGCGCGGTAGGCTAGATCTGACCCAGTCAAAGACTATGGTCAGGCAATTCTCCGCCTTTAGGAGGTGGTCAATTGTGATCCTGATCGCTGCTGAATCTTAGTTAGAGTGTACCCCGTCCCAGCAAATCCTTCACGTTTCCCTCGGCCTGTGCCACATCATCCAGGACACTTTGAGTCTCGAGACCGTAGTCTCGATCTATTTTGCCACGAGCCTTTGGAGACCTGAGTGAATGATCCTAGTCGAGTACCAAAGCGGTTCATTAGCCACGGAAAACAACATGAGTCATTTGACGTGCGGGAAGTGTTTGTGAGATCCAGTTTGCCTACGTCCCGCGTTCAACCCAGAAAGGAAAGGACCGAGTAAAAGAATACTATGCTTACGTCAACTCCTTCCTCCGCACGCTGAGGAGGGAAGACCTTCACTTAACCTGAGCGCATGGTAGTCAAACGGCCATACGCGATTGAATTGGACGCCCTACCCGCTTGCGTTGGTCTAGCCCTTACTCGTTGCACTGTTGGATGGTAAACGATTTTTGTTTTTGTGATCACGCAAGCTCCTCGGCTCGACGTACCTCCCTGTACTACGACGCTAAGCAACTTAAGAGCTGAGAAGACAAGATCTTGCCAGATTCTTCGTAGCAACTGTTCACGACGTGGGTTTGGCTCTCATTTTGCTTCACCACAACCCAGTGCGAGCAATTGACGTGCAAAGACTTATCTCCGTGCGTCTCTCAGAAAGCCTAGTATCGCGCATGTCGTAGTTAAGCATGTGTTGGAGAACCATGAACTGTTCTTCTGGGTCTATAGTTAGGGTAGTGATTTTCTTTCCCATGATTGGCGCCTGTCGGTCTGTTGAGCTAAACCATAGTGGGTGAAGTTGCTGGGAGCAAGTCTGTATCTCTAGCTTAAGTTGCGCACTTGAAGTGTTGCAAGTTGTGTCGCCTCGTCCACAACAATCTGATCCCTGGGTAGGGATGGCATCACGCCAAGATATCGCATGCATGATCTCGACGAGCTGCGGTTTGATCAATCAACGGCAATTGCGTCAACCTTTTAATCAAAGTTTACTACCAACTGAAGCTGAATGAGTTTCCCTCGGGGGGGGAAGTTGAGGAGATTAGGGGGTGACCCAGAGCTGTCTTGTGTGGCGTTTGAGCGAGTCAATCTGGAAAAAGATGCGCTTCAAGATCTCTGCTCGGAGAGATATTCTTTTCCTTCTTTGGGTTTCTTTCTTCTTTTGAACGCGGACTGGGACTGACAAACTTCCTCATTATGTTGCGCTGTTTTTGTCATCCTCAGAGCGTTTTCGCAAACTGGCTAGGCAGAGTGACAAGGGTAGCCGTATGCAGCGCCAAAGCTTCGTATTTCACACCGATGAGACACACTCTCGGAAGGATCCATCGTCCTAGAGACCAGGACAGTGTGGTTGTCCTTTCTAGGTGCAGCATGAATGTTGGTCAGCGTCACTAGGGGGTCCGATGGGCAATAATAAATAAGAGGCTGTTTGAAGGTCTGCGTTGGACTGATCCTCCCTACAGATCGAACAGAGAAAATTCCTTGGTAACAAGTTTTTCCATTATTGCTGCTGTCTCTAGTACGCTTGCAGAACCCTAATCTTCTCAAAAGTGATGTGCCGACCTCGAAGATGGTGGAGGGGTTAATGTGTTTAGTCGACCTATCCCGATCAAGTATTTGTGCCTGTCGTCCCCCTATGAAATGTGCACCGATGACCTGCCGGACGTCTTGAACACATGCGTATTGTTGGGGGAAAGCTTCTTTGCTCATATCGCCCAAGCTTAACGGGAAGGCGTCGAGTCCAAGCTTTATCTGACGAAACGATAAAACCTCCAATCATGCCCTGATTACCTTTCAACTAAACTGCACGTTTGCTGGTTCAGCATGTTCATGTCAATACTTAGAAAAACTGATGAGGAGATCAACCCTTGCATCAATCGCCGACAGGTAGTTGCGGAGAAGTCAAGAACCTGGTAGAAGTTAGGGAATCCAGGAGTGCACTACCCTCGGTGGGTTTTCAAACATAGTCGTTAGTACCCCAATGAATATGGGAGAGTGTTATGTATAGATTTCGTGGTTTTGCTATAATTCGATTGACAAGTACGGCAAACTGAGCTTGCCCTTGCAAAGATACTCTTTGGCTATAACCTCCATGAATTCGTCAGCCAGTCGCTGATGGTGGGGATTCGTTCCCCTCTAACCCCCGATTCTACAACTCGGCACGGACACAACTGGTTCAGTTTCGAATACGATGTGATTGTTCCCCCTATCGCGTTATGCCCCAGATCGGGCATGCATGCACCGACCACCAAAGATAGATCCTACTTTTTCAAATTCGGGCCCGGTGTATTGTCTCGACTGTGGCGGAACTTCGCTGTGGGACTTTTTTCGAGCACCTTTTGTCCTATATGTGGACGCCACTGGTAATTGCTGTCTTCTTGATACGTTTAACGCAAAAATGGCCGGAGTGGAATCGTCCGTGTTCATTTTCTTGATGGTGACTGGCCTGAGTTGGGGAACTCTCCGCGAAGGATGTTCGCTCCTCTACTAGCCATCTCCAATCGATGTCGAGGCTGGATACGATTCGGTGATTGGCATTTCTTCCGGTCAGAATAGCAGATGGAGTACCCTCTATCGCAGCCACAATGCTTCCTACGTTAGCCGAGATGTTTGCCATTCTTTAAACAACACACTTCGCCTGAACCAGTGCAGATCCACAGTTTATTGGGTCTGTTTGGTTGCCCAGGTGTGGAAGTCAGGGATTGTTGAGGATTTTATCACCTTGTGGTATGAGGTCTTTTTAGTTCATCACCATCACGACTGGCGTTGGGGCTATCTGATATGTGGATGCACGGGCGTCCGTCCAAAGTCAGACCCATACTGAACTGCACATTTGTGTGAAGCCAGCCGCAAACTCGGCACAGTTAGTGAGGTTGTCGCTCTCATACACTCTTTCTTGGCGCTCAATTTTATGTCTGCTTTGAGCCAGTCCGGCTTAAGTCCGATTCGTGAATGCTCTGGTCATTCCGATCGTTGCCGCCCTTTTTGTCGCCTTTGATACGTCAACTTCATTTTGTGCGGTATGAAGAGACCCCTGTTTGACGAATGGGCTTCTCTTACGCCAAAGCCTCGTCAACCATCCTCAGAAAGGCCTATTCGGTCTTTCCGCTCGAGCTAGCTCGACGGGACATTGTGAATGAGCAACATACCGAGAACGATCTCAGCTTACTGCGTTCATATACGAACTCCCTACCTTTATACCTTGGCGGCATATTGATGTCGCTCAATAATTGCAAGTCGTAGTGTGCATGGTTCCCAGATCGTCGTTTTTCCGTCATTTAAAGATAATTTCAGCTGTTGCAGAAGACCACCGCCTGGTATATCGGCAGACATCTAGCACGTATGTCTTTGTGTGATGATACTAATCTATCGTTGCTCCGGGGGTTAGAGTCGTGGACTTGCTGGCTCGCGTAAAAAATCTTACTCTGTCCCAGGCACTCATATTTCCCGAGGCATCCAGCAGGGAACATTAGACAGCGTCGAATACCGTGTCACATTCACACAATCTTGTGTTGACTGAATTCCCTTTGAAAGCCTTATTTAGCGGAGCGGATTTTTTCCGAACTGAATTCAGAAGGGGTAGTTGAATTGAGGCATTTACGTCAAGTTTAACCCCGAACCGCTATCAAAGCCAAGCATGGCGATTTTGTTTACCAAAGTCTCGCTTGGAATTCACCCGGTATTTGCCGCGTGATCTTACCGCGGCAGTCGGGGTGAAGAGGTAAGCGCAACGGAAATTGACCCCACAACAGAGTATGTCAGCGATGCAGAACTTGCACGCCCGTTGTCGTGACCTAAACCGCCCTATGGTTGTAGCACCGTAACGGCCAGTAATCCAGTTGATTACCGAAGGCCTCTTAATAGTAATAATTGTAATACAGAGTACAGGGCTGTCGGAAGCCAAAACAGTAAAGAAAAGAGTCCAATGAGCTGTGACAGTCTAATATGTTAAGACTTTCATAATATTCACATTTCAACATAAACAGTTCTATATACATCATAAATAGGCATTCAAGTTAGGACCAAAACCCTTACCATAACAGTACAGTATTAAGTCTCATACGCTTACAAATAAAACAGAGAGGGAAATTAAAACACCCCAAAGCAGGCTAGCTTGCAGCACTTGTTAACTCGCAGTGAGGCACGATGGTTGGCTGACAAAAAGGGAGTTTAACCAACGCCCCTGTAGCTCCGATCCGATGCCTGGACACCTACCATACATAATAAACAGTGGCTAAGCCCGGAGATTTAACATATGCGTAAAGAGGTTCACAATGAATGTCCTTCATTATTTAAAAGGAGTCACTTATTAGGATTTCTTACACATCGAACTGCCTTGTATATAAGTGATATAACCATGTCGATGCATAGCAGTCCATAAAGTCGGTACATCCAATAGCAGAGCCACCTTTTGTAATGCCTTACAGTACCGGTTCGGCCTTAACAGACCGAGCGTCTTCCTTAGCGTCCCCTCAAGTCTACGGTCAGTTGATTAGCTATCATATCAGTAAATAGTATGGTTCTAAACATGGGAACCGACAGAGATTCTGTGACCGTCCGAAAGCGGCGGAGTAGAAGTTATTCTACTCACGAGTCGTCAGTGATGAGGATGGTAATCTATCTTGCACGCAAGTTCTTGCAGCAGGTCAGGTTCACCATTTCTTCTGTGATGGAAGAGAGGCATGTCGCTGGTTCTGGCTGCCTGTGGTGGTCGGGTGCCGCTTACTTGGTCAACCCACTCCAGCCCACCTTCTCCTAACTTGCACTGGAGAGCTTCATTTCACCGCCATTAGTAACAGTCGAGTTGCTTGAATGCAATCGTGGAATATGCTCTAGTGTGCTCATAAACTTCGGGACACATGTGTATTTCATTCACGTAAAAGCAAATTTAGTCATTTTGAGTGAAAGCGACTCCTTTTTCGCCGAGCTACAGTTAATGGTCATTCAGAACATGTATGTGTTATCGTACCTTGAAATACGTATCTTTACAACATGTAATCACAGAGTTTCTATCCAGGCTTTATAGGATAGGCCCTTATGGGGTGAGCGGCATTTTCTTATCTTCGCCGCAATGCTCCATATCGCCGTAACGTTGCGATGGCTGCACGGATCGAAACGACGTACCAGTTCTCGCCGTTTTACGAAACAATATATGGTTTACGTGTAAATACTTTGAGGCGAACGCGGTTCTTCGTCCGTGTCTAAATGCTCTGAGTGTTCCTCTTAAGATTGCTTAAACTAGCCATGAATGCCTAGGATGAATGAGGAGTGCAAAGTATATAGCACCTTCTTTCGAAAGCACACCATTTTCGAGGAATTTTCATGAAAATTACAGGTTGTTGTTTGCAGTGAAGGTGATGTTCTGGTTAAGCTTGGAGATCGAACAGGTTGTGTGCTTTTTGTATGCTCGAGTTTCTCCAGCAAGGAACATGCCCAAACGGGCGCTCACTGTCTCCGAGAGAAGACAGTGACTTATTTCTGTACCTTCTCGTCTCTCGTAGCCGATGGGGATACCGAAAGAGTATTAGGGACCTGGCGACTTGCCAATGAAATTGTTACCTGTAGACACAGAAGCACGACGGGTGAGCTACGGCGGTGTGCTCGGCTCACTGGAAATCCCTCCCAACCGTCAAAGTCCAGTTACTAGAGAGAGAGGAAAGTCGCGAGAAGAAGACATCTTGTTGAGACGGTTGTTTCTTGAGACATAAGTCCTCACCTCACTCGAAGCGATGTGTTTATCTCCCTCTCGCCCCTCGCGAGATGGACGTAT
>NW_021035285.1:0-11371 GCF_004153795.1 Camellia sinensis
GATAATTAAATCCCTAAAGCTACAAACTTTCCAAGATGATGTTGGTTACAAACAAAAGTGAGTCCAAGCTCCAATACAATTAAAGCCATAGGTTGTACAAAAATAAATAGAACAAATAAACAAAAGAAGCCTTCAGCTCCAAGTCCTTCCCAAGTCATGTTCTTTGCGGAGGCATATCACAACACTGAAAAATGGCTTTTCCCCACAAGGTGACCAAAGCCCATAGAGAAACTACAACACAATATATGAATCTTAAAAACAAAGCAAATGTGAATGCATTACAATGCTCGCTGCCAAAACAGTTTTATATCTTCTTTCCAAAACCATTGCAATGCCAGGTTATATCAAAATATGAAATAATTTCATTTATAATAAGAAAAAGTGGCAATGAATCATAACTCTGGGGAAATCTCTAAGTACGTGCTCTGCAAGTAGGCAATTACAAGACTACCAATTGTCATTTTTACCGGTATTAACCCGGAAGGCTTGACACTTAACCGCCCATGGTGTTTTGGACTTCACCAAGGGCACATGGGTCAACATAATTAATGATAATAACTACACCCACTATCTACTACCCACATTCATCCACAGATCAATTTCACTGGTTATAGCTCTCTCAAATTATATCAGAAAATAAAAAGCATTATTCTACAAGAAGAGAGCTAAAAATATGTGCGAAACTACACTGAGCCACAGCCATACTACAGCACACATGGATAAGAAATTAAGTCTATCTCTTCGCCTCAGATACCTGGTTAACTTGTATTGTATTATATTTCTTGCGATTTATCTCAATATTGTTTACAATAAATTATATCAATATAAGCTATGCCTCCACTCATTATAGGCAAACATTATATCTTGGATTCTACTAATATACTAGATATATTATCATATATTATCCAAATAAAAAAATGTAGATAGACACGCGACACAAACGCCAGGACGTCGTCTTATGCAACTGCATGAGACGCTATATGAGAATGCTTTGGCTCTATGACACGGTGAGTCCAAGCACATGTAAGCCTAGATCAAGAACGACAACCAATGGTAAATCCATCAATTCACATTTGTCAACCACACCTATAAGCAGTATAGATGTCCAAAAACATTAACCAAACATCTATATTACTAATGTTAACAGTCCTTAACATAATTTTTATTATTATATATACTGGCAAACAACCATATCTCTACTAATTTCAATAAACTCGAGTATTCCAAATAGTTCAAATGACGATAGTAGAGAGCGCGAAATTTACTCTGCACACTCTCTAACTCTCAATAATGACTTACCATCCTAAGGAATTGTGATACTGTCGAACAATAGAAGTATAACTAAGATAATGACCATATGCATCTCAAACATTAGATCATAAGTATATCACTAGACAATCTCAAGTGAGAATAATAGAATGATCCTTTACGACGACGACTGCATGGCAAAACGTGAGTTCGTCCGCTACCCATGAGTACAGCTCTAAAAGTACAGCGTATAAAGATTGCGAACTACCTGTGCGTACAACAGTCAGCACACTGCGCAGAACACATACGAAACGTACTATGTGACAGATCACCCAGCCTCGATTGCATGGTGCGGAGCTATGACTGGAGGCAACATGAGTTGAGGAGAGCTACGAGCAGCAGTTATCTAGTCGACATTTAACATAGACATAACATTACAGACTGTATTGATATCAGGGTCTAGATCTCCTATAATTGATCACAAGTATGGCAATTGATTCGATCTATGAGAACTTACCGCAACAGACAGGTATCCCGACATATACAAATTATTAATTGCTTAGTAAAGATATTATAATATTATCAACATACTGAGTTATTTCAAAAAGATAAGTGTCGTACCATCAATGGATTAACTCAATTCAACTGTCTAAAATACTCAAATGTCTTCTCGACTATCATAGACTCCTGAGCATCGAGTGGCCACCGGACATTTAGGGAATCTGCCAGAAACGCAGAATTTCATAACACCACCACCAGAAAGATCAGGTATAAATGTATCTTTAACATTCTAAGCTTAAAAGTATCTTTCAATTATTTGCATGTAAGCTAAGAGGACTTGTTGGAGAAGACGGACTCCAATGGAGTTCCCGGGTTTGGGAGTTAAGCCCTAATTCGGTCTAGGCAAACTAGGTTTCATAATAAACTTGAATTCGAGGTGTTAACGCCCCAAAAATCACCCAAACTGGGTTGATTGCGCACAAAACTCAGCACCGAGAAACTTGGCACACACGGACCGCCTAGGCACGAGGAGGACTGTATGGGAAGAAGACGGACTCCAATGGAGGTTCCTGGTTTGGAGTTAGAGCTCTATTTCGGTCTAGGCAAAACTAGTTTCTTAAGGAAACTTGAATTCGAAGGGTTTGACGCCCCCCAAAATCATTAAACGGGGTCGGATGGCACGGAACTTGGCACACACGACCGCCTAGCACGGAGAGAGAGACTTGTGGAGAAGACGGGGACTCCAATCGGGTTCCCGGTTTGGATTAAGCCCGTATTTCGGTCTAGGCAAACTAATCCTTAAGAAACTTGGAATTCGAGGTGTTGAACGCTACCAAAATCCCAAACGAGGGTCGGATTGGCACGAAACTTGGCACACCACGACCGTTCTAGGCACGAGAGACTTGTAGGAGAAGACGGGACTCAATCGGGGTGCCCGGTTTGGGACGTTAGAGCCCTATTTCGGTCTAAGCAAACTAGTTTTGCTAAGAAAACTTGAATCGAGGTGTTGATGCCCTAAAATCATAAACGGGTCGGATTGGCCACGAAACTTGGCACACACCGAACCTAGGCACAAGAGACTTGTGCGAGAATTACGCGACTCCAATCGGGTTCCCGGTTTGGGAGTAGAGCCGTATTTCGGTCTTAGGCAAACTAGTCTTTAAGAAACTGAATTCGAGGGTTGGACGCACAAAATCACCAAAACGGGGTTGGATTGGCACGAAACCTGGCGACACACAAGCCTAGGCACGAGAGACTTATGGAGAAGACAGACTCCAATCGGATTCCCGGTTGGGAGTTAGAGCCCTAATTTTTTTTCGTCTAGGCAAACTAGTTTCTTAAGAAACTTGATTCGAGGTGTTACGCCCCAAAATCATTATAACGCGCATCGGATTGGCACAAATTGGCACCACACCGACCGCCTAGGCACGAAGAGACTTGTGGAAGAAGACGAGAACTCCAATCGGCGTTCCCGTTTGGGAGTTAGAGCCTATTTCGGTCTAGGCAAACAGTTCCTTAAGAACTGAATTCGAGGTGGTTGACGGCCACCAAAATCATTAAACGAGGCGTCGGATTTGGCACGAAAAACTTGGCACACACGCCGCGCTACGGCACGAAGAGACTATGGAGAAGACGGGACTCCAATAGGTTCCCGGTTGGGATCTAAGCCCATTTCGGTCTAGGCAAACCAGTTCTTAAGAAACTGAATTCGAGGTGTTTGACACACAAAATCACCAAACGGGGTCGATTGCCACGAAATTTGGCACACACGACCGCCTAGGCACGAGTAACTTGTGGGAGAAGACGGACCTCAATCGGGTTCTCGTTTTTGGAGTTAGAGCCCTATTTTGGTCAGGCAAAAGATTTTCTAAGAACTTGAATTCGAGGTGTGACGCAACAAATCACCAAACACACAACCGCCTAGGCACGTGAGACTTGGGAAGAAGACGGACTCAATCGATTCCCGGTTTGGGGAGTTTAGAGCCCTATTTCGGTCTAGCGCAAACTAGTGCCTTAGAAACTTGAATCTCGAGGTGTTGACGCACAAAAATCATTAAACGGGGTCGGATGGCAAACAGAAACTTGGCACCAAAACAACTGACCTACATCTGAGGACCAACATTATACAGCATCTATATGTATGAGAAAGAGAACGTGACTATTCCATTGAGTGAGCATCCCGTGTTTTTAGCGGTTAGAGCCCTTATTTCGGTCTAGGCAAACTAGCCTTAATACACACATGAATTAGAACAACGGTGTTAGACAATCATCCAGAAATTCATTACACAACCGAGCATTCTCGCGTCGAATGAGCAGCCGTATAATCATTAACTACCACCCAGCATCGGCGCTATATGCCCCAATACGACCGAGAACTTGTGCCGGGAAAGACGAGGCATCGACATAGATTCTCACACAGTTAGTTAGGCAGCTCGGATTTTCGTGTCTGGACGCCTCATATATATTCTTCAATAAGTTACTTTAAACTATCTTTGTAATTAAGTATGAGTATTTAACTTATCTGTATCGTTTTCTGGTATTAAAAGTTATTCAAACCTCATGATTATTTTTATTCATTATTAATAGTTCTTTTTTATCTTCTTATCTAATTTACATCGATTATTTGCCACTCTGAGATCATACGTATCGGCTAGTTTGGCTTCATGTGCGCGCAACTGCCCGAGATCTTTTTTCGCACCATATTATGAGACAAACTGCTTAGAGTCACCACACACAGTGGAATTATTATTTCAACCCTGCCTAAACACCACGAGCATAGTATTCGATGCACGCAGAAATTACATTCAATACTATATATTCGATCTTTATCCGCAAATTAAGTTAGTATAGTTCATTATTGTGAATCAATACATTGTGAAGACCTAAAAACAAAATTATATTGTGGTGGATATATCATGTGATATATGCCTAAGGTGTTTCACATGATAATGTGATTTCAGAAATAATTGATTCCATGATATAGAATAATATCAAAACAGTTTAAAGTCATGAAACAACAATTTAATTTTCCAACAATCAGGAAGATATAGCTTAAGTGTATGATGAATGAGTATTTATTATATAATATATATAATCAGGTGAGATATGTCAAATTTAATATAACTATATATAATTATCAGTCTCATCTCTGTGTTATAACGATTTCAATATATATTATATAACCGGTAATCTGATATCATTATAGACTATTTTTAAGAAAGTGTGTGTTGTCACGCATTATCTTATCTTCTTTTTTTTTCTGTATATTTCAGAAGCGTATTTAATAACTACATCTAGTCAGTAGCGTTACTATCTATAATAGAGGATAATATCTATAGCAGAATCTAGGACTAAGCAACCGTCAATAACGCTTCAGAGATGCGCCAAGAACTTATATATCGCATCTACGTATGATTCCCATCTATCAACCAGATAAGCGTCTTTATATATAAGCAACTAATTGACCAAACAAACTCATGTTATCCGTCCAAGGCTCTAAAAGCCTTAATCACCAAAGTACTTTGTCATGGGGTATTCCCGCGCGATTTTTACCGTTGCGAAAAATAATTAAATGTGTTACATCTTAACACGTCATTATTTTGCATAGAATTTTGATCAGGTGGTCTCTTAATACACAGACACTGTTCTTACAGACAACCTGTTGAAGTAATTTATTATAAACCACACTCTACACCACTTCGCGACAAAAATCTCTTCCAAAACTTTATCCGACCACGAGGATAATCCAAGCGTATATATCCTAAGTTCAAACCCCAAATGGTTTCACTTAGTATGTCCTTTCGTTCATCTCAAAAAAATCTATATCATCAACATATTTTAATTCACTGACCCCACAACAGATCATTTTTTTTTGCAGCACTTCAAAAGCTGAACCAGTCTCTATGTTATATCTGCACCGAGCAATCAACATTGTAAAGAGGGCCAACATATAATATTTGCGCAAGAGACAGTACCTAAATCTTATATATATCCATGCTACCAGCGTATCCATCACTCTGATAATTCTCAGAATTTATAGGGACCAATATAGAGAACAACTACCCTCTTCTGTCTGTCAGACCCCCTTTTACTGATTTTCACCAGTCGAGCTATTCAGACTGCATACAACCGTCGAGAGCGCAAAAAGCCGTTTTTAATGAACTTGTTGGGATTCTCCTGAAATATTGACTACTAGAAGAATATTACTATATATGCAATTCAATATGTAATTTGTATACCCGATCGTCAGAATTTACAGAGTATAATACAAAAATATCTTATTTTCGTTTGATAGTGTAGATCATCATTCCGATTGTATTTTAAAGTTCGGTGATTGGAGAATCTCCTGCAGAATTTATTTATCATGTACACTATCATATAGAACTAACACTCAGGCCCTCAATGTCTTCTGCTTTATCTATACTCATGAATTTACGACCAGATTATTACCGAGTCATCATTTTGTCGGCGTTCTAACCAAAATAGTAACCAAGTACTTAGTCTGTTTATCATACAATGTCTTTTATAGATAACGAACAACAAAACACAAAATGAGTATTTTAGATTCCAAGTACTAACACACCATCTAACCCCGCAATGAGTCAGATTCACACTTAACTATAGAGCTGAAGTATCTACGGTATGCACAGCACAACATAGAAAAGTAAGGAGAAGAGGAACAACCCATGAGTAGTGAACGATCCATACGCGTTTGATAATATACTCACACAATAGCGCACAACAAGCCACCCACCAAAACGTCCTATCCTGTACACTGCAGTTCTGCATTCCTTGTCCTTCCTTCATACAGTCCTTTGCTAGCCGTGCTGACTGCTTCCTGAGTTCTATATTCCTGCGACTAAGTGAAGACTATGTTGTAGAACTGTAGCTAGCGTTGGTCTTTACTTTATATATACTACGTACGTGTCCAAGCACACTAAATAGTGTTTTGCCGCCATTCGTGGTTGATCCATAAAATCACTCTATCGTTCTCTCTGGGCAGAGCGATCTTCATAAGCGTGGCCTACTCTCTAAAGCGTCTATCTACATAAATATATTCATCACTAATTCACTATCAAATACTATCTGATAAGCTCTACATTAGCACAATGCAATACCTACGAACATTCATCCAATATACTTTTCTGATTTATTGAGACTTGTGTCTAAGAGTTTTCTATTATGTCATCATCCACTTCTTTCCCGTGCTTCTGACATTGTCTCTTATTCATTCTGATCTGTATCGAGACGTACTCAACACCAAGACGTCTTTCACCTTTCTACAATTATAAGCACTTGGTCGAGAGTCATATAAACTTATTATTCTAGCTGCGATTTATATAATACTGTGTGTTTATATTGCAAAGTATCCCGTTCAACCAATATTAATGCCACTTTAGGATTCACCACCAATATAATCATTTCTGTGTATGCTTACTTTTATGTATATATCAAATATTATTTGTAAAAGAACTATTTAATATTTTAATGCCGTGACGTGTGCACTATTTATTTGCATGAGATCTTATCACAAAACAATCATTCTATACTTATTAACCGATAAGGCTCGCAATATGGCCATACATTCTCTGCGATATAACCCAACAAAAATCTTTCTATACTCTCTGTCCTATTCTACACCTTAGTGCAAGCTATCGCGTATTCCATATTTTACACGAGAGAGAGACCAATTGACATAACTCCATTTTCTTTTTACAAAAACCAACTATTATACTTATAATTTTAATAGAAGTTCCAAAATCTTCCACCAATGTGTTTACCACGTCTAAAACTAGATCAATATCTAAGATCACATCGTAGAAATTCAGTTCTATGTTCAATTATACCCTCGATTAAACCACCACATACTATGGAGTTTCCATTTACCCCACAACGGCCATATATCTATATCTCAATAATCTATTTGAAAACCCATCTTTTTGAATTTTAATCCCAAACCCTAGATTTATCTAAAAATCTCCAAATCACAAAGTTGTTTTAAAAAGACAAATAACTAAGCTAAAAATTATACTCCCTCCGTCCCAAAATATTAGTCCCTTATTCCATTTTTCATTGTGCCAAAATATTAGTCCATCTTCAAAAAAAGTACAAAATAATGTAAATTTCCTATTTTGCACTTCTTTTAAAATTAATAAACAATATAAAAAGTACAATTATGACATTGATATTCTCAAAAAATGTACTATCAAAGGGTAATTTTGAAAAATTAACTTTTTTCAAATGCAATAATTGTACTACCAAAAAAAGTTAGATTTCACAAAATGGACCATTATTTTGGGACGGAAGAGTATGAAAAAGTATAAAAAAGTCACTACCTCGAGTTCGAGAAGCCACCAAAGAGAAGTCGAAAACAACGACAGTGAAAAAGTATAAAATTTTCGATTAAAACATAGCGCCAACTTCGCTCTACACAAAAGCTTAAGGAGTAGGGGTAGGAGATGTGTGTAGCTAGATTAAAAGAGTGAAAATGGCGTCTGGAGCAGTTTGGGAGATGAAAGAGATGAAAAATAGATATTTTCGGGTTGCACAGTTTATGTAGGCTGAAGGCCATCGTAGACGCGAACTAGAGCTCGCGGGCGGAGCTACCCAACTAGCTTTATCGCGGGGCAACCAACATGGTTGCAAGCGTGACCGTGTCATTCGCGTCCCCTCTGCGGCCTGCTCGCGGCCCACGCACTTTTGCTCCATACAAGGACCTGAAGTGCATTTGATGGCGGCCTTCCCCAGGCCGCGACCAGCCAAATCAGAAAATGCCGCGCAGTCTGTTCTCGTGAGCAATGTTAGGGCTTCTCATGCCCACCAAGTAGAAAGTAAAGTACAAAATAGAAAGAGAAAGAGGTAAAACACATAGCAACGATACAGAACTGTCGGTCAAAACCCGGAACGTTATACGGCAAATAGCACCTCAACAAGTTCTCTTGGACTTTGCTCACGACCCATTTGGCCAATCGGGTCAGATCTGGTTCAATCCTTTGGTTGACTCACTTCTCCTGAGTTTTGACCCGTATTCATTTAATGATATTATTTGCTTGATTGAGGTGACTTCAATAATTAAGTTAGCATTAAGATTGCATGTGCTTTTTTATTTGTACTTTAATCACTTATAGCTTCCGTTTGGGAAGTGAGTTGACTTTTTAGTTATTTTAGTCTGGGATAAAAATTTAATTTGGGAAGGTTTTTTTGACTTTTTTTGACTTTTTTTTGTTAGAAATGAGTGCAATGATTATGGGTTGGATTTGATATTTTGTTTTTGTGACTAAAATAGTCTATTTTATTTTTTGTGGCTATTTTAACCCCTAACCCACCAAAACCAACTTCCCAAACTATGCCATAATAATAAACAAAAAATTTAAAACCAAGCATCACATGACTACTGTCAAAAAAAAAAAAAAAGAATCATAGAAAGCTGCGTGTGATAATAGGTTGAATTAGTCAATAAATTACTAAAAGATTAAAATAAATCATATAAAAAAATTTAAAAATTCATTTTCATTTTTTTTTTACTTTTTGTACATTTAAAAAAACAAAAAACAAAATAGTTATTCTCAAACATTTTAATTTTTTTACTTCATATTTTAATTAAAAAATTATTAAAAAACTATCAACAATGATTCATCCCACTAAAAATATCACCACTAATAGCACTAATGCATTAAAGAAGTAAAAAAAAAAAATACAACTCCAAGACCAAAACATCACATCATTAATGGCGGGACCCACTGCCACCTAATTAGTGGGAGCACTAATTAGTGCTCCCAAGCATTTTTCAAAAACTATTTCTCAAACCAACCCTAAGTCAGAAGTCAACCCTAGTCATGAGTCGACCGTGCATGATGCAGAGATGCACATTACCAACTAATCTTTTTAAATTTTAATTAATTTTTCTTTTAATGTTGACCCATTGATTAACAAGAGGTCATGGCAACAAAACTTTTTCCAACTATACAGTTTCTAGGATAATGCCTATCTCTACTTACTTGTGTAATTTTCTACCCATGTTATACACGAATTTTGTTTGAAATTTGATTCCTGTTTTTGTGTAAATTATGTGGATCTCTTGGGACATTTTAAAAAATATATAATAAGCCACATATATTTGACATAAACAAATAATTATGTTTTTTTTAAAACTTAAGGGATGTGTCCCTAATAAAATTACATGACAATGTCAATATAAGACATTAAAGTTCTTTAATTTTTAACATATTAATTTGGGTTTCATCTCTTGTTTATTTATTTATTATTTTCATATATATTTCTGATCATAAACGGTTTATTAATCTTTTTAATGTGCGCAAATGTCGGCAAGACTAATAGTAATTTGAGTTGTATCTTAGTTGTCTAGTGTCCGTTAATACATTCATGTAAGTAGATAATAACTACTTTGGAAAAGTGATTATGTGTCGCTCATAATCACAAGTCAAGATTTATTTACTTTACTTTTGATTTACATATTTACGATATAGCTATTGATTTTTTTATAGTAATGTTTATGGTTTATTGTATAAAATTTCCTTCAACATTTTGTAGCAAAGCATAGATGACAGCAATGAAGTGAGTAGCAGGCAGCACTGGCCAACTGGTGGAATTAACAAGAAGTACACCCTCTTAATTTTGTCCATTCACAAAGGATTTCCAATACCATGACACCTTCCCCTTGCTTCTTCATAATAATAATTTTTTTTTTTTAAACCCAACTTATTTAAGCTATGTTTGTCTTATAAGTTGCAAGTAAAAACTGTACCAAACAAACATAAACTTTCAACATAAAACAGAGAGAGCTATAAACAGTGCCATAAACTGCACCAAATAGCGTCGTTCAAAAACTAGAAATCAATGATTTCTAGACACAATGTTCCACCAATCTTACCAAGTTCAAATGTGAGTGTTGCCTATTATCTCGACTTGTTCAGCCAAGAAAAAGACTTCTTGACATGGCCTAAGCCATCAAGATGCTTCACTGCAGCTTTATTGCCATTGCCTAGAAGAGAGTTCCACTACAAGAAAAGGGGACAAACAACACGGAAGCAATAGCGACGGCGCGCCTCCCGTCACAAAAAATGGTTTTTTGCGACTGTAACTTACACCGTCGCAAATAAAGGATTTAGCGACGGCGTTTGTCCTGTCGGTAATAAAACCATGCGGATAGTTAGTAAATGCCGAATTATTAGCGACGGCATTTTTTACCGTCGCAAAAAAAAGTTAGTTTTGAGACGGCATATGTTTGCTGTCACAAACAGTGGCCATTTGCGACGACAAACTTCCGTCGCAAAAAAGGCTTTATTAAAACGGCGCCGTTTTATGATGTAATTAGTAACCATCGGCGACGGTGTAAAACGAACCGTCGCAAAAAGTTAAAAAAAAAAAATTACCCCCGCCCTTCCCTTTCATCTTGCCACTCGATGATTTCAGCCAAATCCCTAAATCTTCGAAACATTTTTTTTCCCCTAAATTCCTCAAATGAGCTACGACAACTACTCTCTTTAGCGGTGGTGCGGCGGTGCGGCGGCAACGACAACGGCTCTGGTTGGTCCGGCGACGAATCTCTCTATCTTTGCGTATGCTCTCTCTCTCTCTCTCTTTCTCTCTCTCTCTCTCTCTC
>NW_021035286.1:0-11805 GCF_004153795.1 Camellia sinensis
TTGCCCTCGACAATTATATTCACCCACCACGAGCACAACCTTGATCTCAAGTCCCTCATTTGATGAAAAGTGTTTTGAGTGCGCTTCTTATTCGTGTAAATAAGTGTTCTAGAGTGGAGAAAAACTTGGCTGCCGAGAACTATGAGGTATTAAGTGATGAGTTTGCAATCATCTTGCACCAGTGCGTTATAGTGTTAACTAATAATGTCATATATCTGTTATCTATAGCTTATATTGATTCTTCTATGGCCTGCTATATTCTATGTCCTAATAACTATTTGGTCATTTTAAGATTAACTATAAACAAAAATAAAATGAAAAACGGATAAATATGGAATTAATTCCCAAAAAAATAAGTTACTAGTGTGATGAGTACGAATGCATGTGAGAATCGAGTGTACCCCAGGAGAAGAGAATGAGAAAGATTACCTTTTTCCACCTAAATCAGGAGTACACAAGAGCAAGTGATATTACAAATACATTAAGTATCTTTGTAAGACGCGTCATTAACATCGATAACTACATAGGCAGGAGTTATTGTACGTTTATGATTGTTACTCTTAACCAGGTAGTCTATTTATTCAGTTTAATGCATAAAAAATTGAATATATATCAACTTCTTGTATAAGGTTGAAAAATTCAGGAAATAAAAAGGATTTTGAAAAAAATATAGAAGAGACATTTAAAATGTTTAGGCGGATCGGTGTGTGTGAATATATATCCAAATTTATTGGTCATTTTTAGATAATTAGTAACTATAACAATCATAACCACTCATGAGTATACATCACAACAAAATGCATGTGCTTCCGAACGAAACGCCATAACAGAACCATTTATAAAATATGGTTAGATAGTCCATGTGTATATTATCTTTACTGAATCGATTGGGGGGTATATTCCCTATTGTTTACGCAATGTATTTATTAAATTATGTTCCTACAATAAAATTTGAGAAAATTCATGAATTAGTGGGAAACTTGGTGTAGAAACTTATTTTTTAAGGTAAACTAATTGTTTGGTGATTCTCCGTGCTCAATATATTAATTCCACCTAAGCTAAGGCACACACTAGATTTGTAAAAACATCAAAGGGAATTTATAGGAATGATTCCCAAGATAATTCTATAAATGTCATTAGATTTTTATCTTTTCATCATACGTAGTATAGTTCCAGACTATTTAGTTTATTTATTAGGCTATAGATGTAACTTCAAGCCACAGTACAACTAAGATAAAACTCAAAAATGTAACACCGGGCGAATGACAATCTTTCGTATACGTCATTGAACATAAAAAAATTGTAAACTGATTTGTTTGGCCAATTTTTTCGCTAGAACCTTTCTTTTAAGCAATTCAAGAGGATGTTTTAGTCTTTAAATTTATAGATAGCTAATATAATTGTTACTACTAAGGCTCGTTGTCAACTCAAACAGACTTTCAATTGGTTGAGGGGTTTGTACATTGCTCAAGTTCGGAATTTTAGAGTTGTGTCCAAACTAAAGTTCCAATCCTCCAATCCCATTTTTTCACGTTGTGCTCAAGGGCTGCCGCTTTCTATGTTCAATATATTGAACTGTTACATAAGAAGCTGTTTGCCACATAAATTTAATAATAAAAAATTAAAAAATAAAATTAAAAGTATTGCTCATCACTATATTACAGTTTTCAAGTAAATTTACTAACTAATGTGATATATTATTTTTTTGCTTCATGAGTTATTGCTTTACCCTCTCTCTGTCCTCGCCCTCTCTCCTTCTCCTACCTTCTGCCACTTTCTGTGTTCTGTCTCTCTTTCTGTCCTTCTCACATTATTTTATCCCCTTTCAGTAATCGAACACTCTTCTTAATGTAGAACGGTTGCTCTATCTCTTTCAACAAAATTATTCCTTGTTCTATAAGATAATAAAACTTCGTAATTTGAGTCAAAAAGACAAAAAAAAGCACTTGTACCTCTCCCCTATAAGGCCAAAGTTGTGTGGACTGCAAGGTTTAAGCCACTGGAGCAAAAATGTCCAGACGAGTACCACCACACACCAAACCTTTGCATCTCGTTTCGAGAACCCAGAGAGAACCTGCGACGCACTTTCAGCCCTTTCTTACATCATAAGTTCCTTTCTCTTAACTCCCTCCTCTCACCTCTTCGCCCTCCCTCTCTTCTTTACCCCTCTTCTCTCCCTCCACTTACCACCCGGTCAATATACGTATGCATTCGTGTTCAGTTTCACCTCCCCTACTCATCTACGACAAAAACATCTTCAGGCACTCATAAAACCCTAATTCCTCCATAACCGCCTACCCTACTTCACTTTCGCAACCCAGTTGCTCCTCTTTACCAACCTATTAGACTCTACATCACTATCTGAATTGGCTAAATTATAATTCCTCATTTACCCTGCCGAAGTACGGCAACGACACAATATTGTGCGTTGACGCAGCCTTTTATAATACCCAAATTCCATTTTATTTAATTAAGCACATTGTTTAAAACAAATTCTACTTCCATCGTATGCCCCCAAAGTCATTCGACTCTCACCATCCAACAATTCTTTCGGATAAATTGTCAGAATTGTTTTTTACTCCGCCTACTTGTAACAAGCTAACATTATAACTAAAATATTAAAACAAAAAAAAAATGTACACAGAATGTTTTTTCACAAATGTTTTCTTTTCATTATCTATTATTCTTTATGCTATTTCTTTGTTTAATTTTCTTCTTTTTTTTTTCCAAACACCCCCAAAGAAGCTGCGATACCAAAAATTGTTCATTCCAAATGTCTCGTTCTTACCCTTACCTTCTTTCTCTCCTATCTCGCATCTTTTCTCCCTCTACCTCTTCATCCCACTTTCTTTTTCCCCTTTTTCATTTCATTAATGAGACTTTCTACTATTTTAGTCTGGTCGATTCTCTTAACCATCATAATGAAGACATTCTTCTTGAAGTTGACTGTCTCTCGTGCAGTTTTATCTCGCGTAAAGAGGTCTTAACCCCCTTTTATCTTCCTTATCTCTTGTATTGTACCTCTTGCTACCCACATTTTTCCTTTTCTTATCTATCTCTTATTTTTACTTCATGTTCTTCAAATCATATTTGCATAGTCTCTACATTCTAAAAATAGCTATATACAATTAATTTTCAACCTAATCATATTAATAAAATCAACCAATAAAATTATATTAACTTGGATAAATCTTACACTAACCCCTGAGGTTTATTATTTTTGTGTATTATAGCTTCACCCCTCACCTTTTGAAAATATTACTATTATCCCTCCTTCTTTCCCTGCAGCCGTGTTAAAGTCTCCTCATTACATGTATTCCATTTCCCCCCCTCCATTTTAGTCTGTCTTCAGAATCTTTAATTTTTTAATCTTCTAATACCATTTTTCTTGGCATCATTGGACATTAAATTTTACCATTTGTACACCTCCTTCATGATTTTTAGAATATTACCCGAACGACCTCTCTAGGTGTTAAGTGTTATAAATATTCACAAGAAAATCTATTTCACCAATTGTCCCTCCCGTTTCAGTTATTATGTTGGCTAAAAAAGCACACTTTCATTGAAAAAAAATATATAATTGAAAAAAAAAATTTCGATCATAAAAAAAAAAATTTAGTCTAGTGTAAATTTTTATAAATATTTTTCTACTTCTAAAACATCAACGAACTAACTCATTTTTTGAAATTACGTGCTTTTCCTTCTTCTCAAATTACAAACTGAGTACAACCATTATTTTAAATCCCACATCAAATTTATGTACCTTCCCTTCTTCTTTCGCTTTCCTCTTTCTCTCCCCCTCCTCCTTCAATTTTCTCCCTTCTCTTTTCTCTTTTCTCTCCCCCTTTTCTCTAATCAATTTTTTTCTTTTACTATAACAGTTTTTAAAATTGTTTTGGATCAAATATAACATTGACAAGCTCCTTGAAACGATTCTTCTCAATGCTTTTTTGTCTTTGCTTTACCAATCAGGCTTCCTCAGAATTGGCCCCAAAAATGTTGCTCAAATTATTAACAATTTGATAATCTAAATTAATTATTCTATCTCTAACATAAGAATTTTTATATTATGTATCAAAAGATTCTTTAGTTGCTTCTGTATTATGCGTCTTCGCATTTTTTAGTTTTTTTTTTTCTTTTAAAAAATATAAAAACTTTTTTCCTCAAATTGTAAGAAATTAATAACCATAATTATCTATTTTTTTTATAATTTTTTATCTTTTCGAAGTGAGTTTAGATTAATATCGTTCTCTTATTTTTACAAATCTAAAATTGAAACAGCTCTTATATCTATTTTGTCTACCATAACCCTGCCCCAAAAGTGTAAAATCCTCATAACTTTCATTTTCTTACCCTAAATATGAAATTTCTACTTTCTTCTTCATTTCTTCTTTAATTTCGCTTAACTCCAACAATAATTTTAATTCGTTTTAAAAAAAATATTAATCTAAAAACTCTCTTAAACCATATCCCTACTAATTCCTAATGCAATTTTTTGATATAAGTCATTTCTCTTACTTGCGTTTTAGTAATTCCTTGATTTTAATTTATATTTTAATTTACGATTTCTTCCACTCATCATGAGACATGTTTTTTTCCCGCCCCCTTTCTCTCCTTTGTGGTAACCATTTTTTTGTTTCACTTCTCAATTTTTCCATTGACAAAAATTTAAAATAAACTATGTCATAAAAACTTGTCTTTTTTGATAATTTTTTTTTACGTTTTATCCAACATTCGTTAACTATTTCCGACGCTTGCCTCAAATTTGAGCAAAAAAAACGGTTAAATTCATAAAAATGAGTTTCACGTTGGTTATTTTAACAAGAATTTTAAACAATTATTTTCCTCCTATTAAATCAAAATCTTTTTTCAATTAATTTTTTTTTAATATAATTTCTCTCTTTTACTGCTCCAACCTAAAATAGTCCCTGATGTGGCACTATTCCTCAATTATACTTCAACCTTAGGCGGATGGTGATTGTCATTATATTCTAAAACTCGAACGTGTCAACACGGTTTCCAATTGTAATTTTATACACCCCCAGTAACCGAAAAACTTTTTTAGTTTATTTTAACAAAATCTAAATAGGTCTGCTGAGCCAAAGGCGACATCCACATCTTTTGTAATGAGACACTTACTAATATCAGACGAGCCTCGAATTGTAATTTATCAAAACTGAGGGTGCGGACTTACTGTATTTATTCTGTACATGCTAATTTAACCATATCAATTACCAAGCGTCTTGTCACGATCTAATTTTCACTTCTTATCTAACAAGCATATGAGCTCTTCGTCATACGGAAGATTTCATCCCCATATTTGTCATCTCTTAACAATATACCTAATCCGGTGTTAGAAATGTAATCCATTCACACTTATCTGTCCTCCTAAAACCGCCGAGAGTACATACACCCTATCTGCCTACCATTACATACACCATAACCGATATAAACACATTCGTTCTATCATACAATCACACAATATTTATCCAACGTTTATTACAACAACTACACAATTAATGTATATCATATAATCAACCGTCATAGTTCCAATGTACACAATAAAGAAGGTCCATTGATTGAAGTTTCCTACGGTGAGTGTGACCTTAATCATCAATGCATTGTCCTACAAGCAATCTCGGACATCATCCTGTCCACGATAGCCCAAATAAGCAGTTATTTTCTATAAACAGAAATAAATGCTACCAAATGGATATATAATCAAATCAACATCTTCAATAATTATCTGCACTTTCTCACCATATTCCAATGGTATTTTCCCAAGTTAAGCTTAAAACAATCTTAATAGTTAGTGCCATTTTTTCTCTATATATGAGCCACTGGCAACCCATTAGTAATCCAAAACACACTATTTTGTCATCATTATGACAAATTTCAATCAATCGATTATCATGCTTCCAATTTTACTCTATGCCACAAACATGCTTATTCTAGGTTTTATTATGAATAATAAACCCCAACTTTTTAAAATTACACAAAAGCCCCAAACTTTCACAAAATTACCGAAACCAAAGACCACCCAAAATTACCACAATTATAAAAGATACAAAAACCATAAAGAGATAAAATAGAGAGAGTAAGGTTTATCCCTACCTCGAAGTTTTAGCCACAAAAAGGAGATGAAGGACTCAAGTATCAACTTAGCTCCAAAGTTCCAAACTTTTTTTCAGATTAAAATAGTTCGAAGCTCTCAACGCCCTCTATACTTTTAACAAAAGCACATCTGAGGCCATAGTTTATTATATCACGACCCTAGGGGAGATCAAACCTTAGATGAGAGTGCATGCAGTTTAGAGCGTAGGTATGAGATTGTGCCTCGGATAAGGTTTGCTCAAAGAAAAGAATGTGAAAAAAGTGATGCTTTTAAGACGCTTGCTGTCCGCCTGAATATAAAACACTCTCGCCGAGCGATGACGTGCCATTGGTTCGGGCTCGGCCGACCCAGACACAGACAAACTCTTCGGTCGACCCAAGAAGTTCTCGATTCCGAGCGAAGAAAAACCCAGACCGCTCGAGCCTACGAAAAAGCTGCTCGAGCCGAGAAAACCTAGCAAACTCTCAGATCCAGAACCGGTGGGCAACACATACTCTTTCAGTCGTAGGCGACAAACTCCTTCGCTTCTGAGCGACAGGCACCAAAATCATAATTCACCAATCTGCGGCACTACCACTATGGCTCCCAAACACAACCAACTTAACAAACCTGCCCAACCATCCATACTCAATAACAAAGTAAAAAGGATCCAAACAGTATAAAAACAACATCCAACATCCACGGAACCATGTCCGGATCACTGCGTACAAACAAGGGTAAACCCGGGATCGCTATAGAAACATTTGTCAAAATATGTCATACACAAAACACAACCTAGCTTTAAACACTTACTTACTGACACATATACGGGAAAGAACCAATCAGTATGCCTCTTGTCATTGTGTAAATCCCTCTGTCGATTAGTCAATTGCACTAGCACCAAGTTGATTGGCTGGAACATTGTATGTAAGACACAAGGCAAGTTGGTTAGAAAGGTTTCCGAGTTCTTCAAATGAAAAGTGCAAATTCATATGTGCGCAGCCAACACTTACAGTGTCGGATAGCCACGACCCTGGTTTTAGCGTGCACATGTCACGCCGGGTACCAACTTCACATGCCCATCCATGAAGATCCATGGAAACAACAATGTCCCCACAAGCAATAATAATCCTTAGAACGATAGTTATTTCACAGTGGGCTGTCATTTAAAATTTGCAAGTACTAAATGAAACAATACATTTAATTTTTGCTATCGTCAAATACATAGTCGACAAGCTTTTGTTCCTCCGCCGATAACAACTCTTCGCTGTCCAACATCCTGAATGAATCCTACAAAAATAAACAACCAACTAACATAACACATTTCATAAAAAAAGTTGAAGCTTACACAACAAGGTTGTTAGTCATAAAAAAGAACGTGATGTTTGGTGCGGAGTTTGTTAGAAATGTGTAAAAACATATGCCACCAGTCATAACTGCAAACATGCAATTGTTTGACAACTAGTAAAATACAACACAGATGATTGTAAAATTAGTGATTCACATTATTGATGTGGGCATGAATTGGTTATTCAGAACTTGTGGGGCATTAAAGGTAGTATTTGTACCTTGTTCGCCTTATTCAGACCATCAACATCCACAGGTGAACTGATGTCGTCAACTCCACTATTTGTTTTGCTATCGATGCACAATTGCATATCCCCGATCTCAGTGGCTTGAACTCGATTTCCGCGCATTTTTTCTTTTCCTTTTCCTCTTCCTCTTCCCTTTCCTCTTCCTCTAACAATTTTAGTTGCTCCTAATGGTTGGCCAAGCTTAGTAGAGGAAGTATGCACATCGCACGACACGTTCTTGATGCCCATTGGCTGAAGGTCAAGAGTGTATTTATCTTTAGTTTCGTATGTTTCCCCCAACTGAAGGTCTCCTTTCTTCTGGTTGTCCCCACCTTCTTCGATGTTCAGCTTGTGTCCATCATGGAAATCACTTTTGTCCCTTGCCAAGGTTCCCTTTACATTCTGTTGTTAGTGATCCACCCCTTCTACATTTGAAATATTACAGTCCGTTGGGTTAACTTCGTCAGATGGTTTGACCACCCCATCGTCATGCGCCTCCACTCCACAACGTCATGCGCCTCCACTGCAACAGCGGGGTTCACACCTTATTTGTCCACTCTTGTCGGTTGTGGTCTAGAGAATATACCTTCGATGAGGTGGTGCAGCATTTGCTTCAGTTCACCTAAATTGGTTTGTTCAATGAACGGTTCGTTGCAGCCCAAACTGAAACGTTGAGGCAGTTGCTTCAGCATTTCCTTCAGTTCAGCAACATTGGAGGAGAGATTAATGATACACACATCATTACCTTCCACCTAATCGTACAAACACATACGTCAACTTAGTCTTACAAATCATCTTCAAATGATGTGGCTCAACTGTGTCAAAATTGCGTAATGATTGGATAGATTACCTTGTCATTGTTAACAACTTGTTTGCTTTGGAAATGTCACAACATCTCCATTAAATCTGTTTGGTTGTGGAGAACTTGCTTTATCATTTCCTTCAGTTCCCGAATATCGGACTCTACGTTGCTCATACGGACTTCATCGTACTGTCATTTTTGTTGGTTATCGACATGGTGTGCATCCATGTCAGCATCATCGGCGTTGCTTTCGTCGTTACTATAATCAAACTCCACCTAATCATAGAAACGCATAAATGAACTCGGACATTGTATGTTGAAGACAAGTGGGTCGATGGTGTGAAATGTGCACAATGGTTGGAGTGCTTACCGCAATTGTTGGGAAATTTTGCTTCCTTTTGATACGTCGCAGCGTCTCTCGTATTTGGGTATCACCCCAATCATGAAGCCGAGGCGTGGACCGCGTTGTAGTCGACGTACTTGTGGAGCTCAGACAAACACAATCAAGGTACAATAGCTATGGACATTAAGGGGCAAACCATAATTAATTTCTTCTTCCCACAAAAATCAACTATATTCAGTAACAATGACATTCATTCTCGTCAATTTTGCAGCTAAACATACATAGAATACCGATTTTGTTTACGATGCCGTCAACTTTATAGGCACATATCATGCAATGTTTTTTAGGGGAAAAAAATGTACAGCTGTAGATGTCCCCGAACGCCCCGGGAGGGTGAGTCCCGTTCCGTTGATTTTGGGGTTACTACAGCTCAGACTCTCAAATCGTCACGGTTCTTAATCTTGAACCAAAGAGTCCAAATCCAGCAAATCATTTTGAGAAAAACAGATTTTTGAAAGAAGTGCCAAACATGGATGGACTGCTTTGCTAGATACAGAGTCGCCATCTAATATTTTTTTTAATGGGGAAATTTTAGGAACCCTGACTTCGGTGCCGAAGGCCACGTGTCCGTCGTTGCCAAAGTTGCCTCGGCTCGGGAGCTTTGGGTACGATCGGGGAAGGTCAGCTATGAGCACCCCCTTTCGCCCGGTCCGAAGACCGGCCTCTACTAACCATGATATCTGATTTTGAAACGTTATGTGTTCTTATTCCGGTTATTAGTCTAGAATTACTATGTTATGCGCACAGCAAACAAGTATAGACTAGATTGCCTAATTTGGAAACAAGCATTACATATCCGTTTGTTTTTGAAAAGCGCTTTGGAATTTGCTACTCGCAAGTAGGCTAAAACACGGATTTTTCAACTAGTTTTTCCAACTCAAACAATCCAACCTTCATCCACAGGCATTAAAACAGTTTATCTCCACATAAGCATCTAGCACATGGTAAGCAATGCTGTTATGGTAACATTCGCACGCATGCAACATGCTAAAGCGGAAATACTTACATCGTACTCCGTGCCAAAAACAATAAACTAGTTAGCAAACATGCATTGTCCTAGTTCATGTTAAAAATGGCTAATGCAACACATACAAGATGTACTTAGAATAGGGGTCGGCTAACCTTAAGCATGGCATGTTGAAGTGCAGTCAAACAATTGATGCACGTATTCAATTTGGAATTTGAAATACAGATGCAGTTAGAATGACTGCGTGAGCTTGGTGCATGTAAGACATGAATGAATGCACGCATGATTGCATGAGGTATGCTAATTTTAAACGTGCCCTAATACTTAACACAAAGCGAGTAAATAAAAGGAAAGAAAGAAGTGGGGGAGATTGGAAGGCATACACCAAACTCCACACACTTATTACAGATTTTCCTCGGCCCGGAGGGACAATAAATAATTACAAATTAATTAACTATGCAAGCTTAATTAAATATTACAAATTTGCCTAAATAGTCAAACAAAAACTGATTTAAAACTAGGAAAGCAGTAAACCGCCTCGGGAGGAGAGCAGAGCAGCGCATGCTCGGGTCCTGCTCGGTGAAAGTGCAACGACCATGCATAGTCTGCTCTGTTTTCCCTGCTCTTCTCTCTGAAGATGCGCAAAGTCTAAGGATGTTTCTCTGGATACTGGGAATCCACCACCGGCTGAGTGAATTAACCACCGACGCAGTGAATTGTGGTCAACGACAAAATGAATCATCGGCTGGTGATTTCTGCGGTCGCAATGTATACTGCCGGTCGGCAAGATGCCTGCAGAACCTGCAACTCACAGCACGAGGACATGAACTTGCATGGCAATACAATTTCAAGTAATTTATGCAACCAATTCATGTCCCTATCATGTTTGTGACTCAAAAGGCGCATGTGTGCTAAACGATTCTCGGACTTGTCACCAATCACTATTTCCATGCATGCATGGCCCAAAGAATCAAGTGTGCAACTTTTATGATCAAATGAAATGCAAACCAACAAAAGCAAAGGGGTCAATCCTATCACTAAATCAGGACAAGATATGCATGTTCAATTGCAAACTAGGCATGTTAGCTAGGGATGCAACATGCAATTGCAACAAGAAAGCAATGACAAGACAAAGCTAGTTGTTTCATGCAAGACACGGTGCAATTAAAGCATGCGAAGTGTTAAGACTGTACAAACATGTATAAGATTTGGACTTAAACTTGATTTGGGCAGCTCTAATTAGGCCAAAACAGTGGGCAAAGTTAAGAAGATGGAACCAACACCACATATACGCAATGCACATTTTAAGGCTAAATGCTTACGGCACAAAGGGTACGTTCTTAAGCACATTTAAAAGGAATACATCATGGACTATGACATGGCATTTTATAAGCCGTTGAAAACATTGTAGGAAATTGATGCCCGAATTAACTTACCAATTTGCAAGCTATGCATTGCAACGAGACCCAAGGACCTTAAAACCACTGCCCTCATTATGGACTATTGAGCAAATTGACCAAATTGAATCAAAATAGGTCCCAAATCAAGCAAAAGCAAGGGCCTCTAATGAACACTTTAGATGGATCCAAAGTAACCTAATCCTAGAGGCATACAACCATGGCATAACTGAAGCATGAAAACATGCAACTCTTGAAACATCAAAAGGGTTCATGGAATACAAGCATATTAAAGCATGCCCTAAGTGGACTGAAATGACATAGGTGGATAAGTGCCCAAACCCACTTAAAATCTCAATGCAAGAATGGCATGCTATACACTCAAATACTTAAGGCAAACAAGCCGGATTGCAAAGGGGTATTTACTAAACATGCGAAAGCTGAGCCCAAACAAACTGACAGACCTTAATCACTTGGAAAAAATATGCACAAAAGCTTCACAATACTAAGCCTTAAAAACATGCCTAGAGCAAGGCTAACAACCTAAGGCATATAAATCTCTCTCTTT